>OY998147.1:20900535-21101595 GCA_963921925.1 Sphagnum tenellum | reverse complement strand
GCCTTCTTTTTTAACAACTAAAAAACTTCAATCATCATTTGAGAATTTGTGACAATTGGATGGTGACCATATTTTTTAAAGTCACCCATCCCTGTGGGCGATTGAAACAAGTAGAAGGGGGGCTTGTCATATTCCCTTCTTTTTGGTTTCCATTCAACAACGGTGATCAAATCTGATGGTGGTGACTATATCCATTTTGTTCATCATCCAACGGTGGCAATTGAATTTGGTGGCAATTGAATCCAATTTGGTTGCCATCTAATGGGGTCAAGCGAATTTGACTAAGGTTATTGAATTTAATTGCCATTTCGTGAAAATCTTTCTTTTGGTTTTTTTTTTCTTCCTTCCCCACCATTTGGGTATTTTTTGTTTGTTTTATGGTTTTTTGCCCCCCTCTTTTGCTTATTTTCTTGTTTCTTTCGTCCCCACTCCCTTTGTGTTTTTCCTTTCTTTCGTATGTCCTCACCTTTTATTAATTCTTTTTTTCATCTCCTTTTTCTTTTTTTCATTCTTCTGTGGTTACTAACCTTTTCTTAATTTTTTTTAATTTTGATTTTTCAGTTTCACCTTATTTTTTTCCATTCTTCTTTTATTCCCATCCCTTCATTTTTTCTCTTCCTTCTTCTTGCCCTTTCTTTTCTCCCCTCGCTTAATATTGCTAATATTTTCCCCTTGTTTTTATTGTTTGTATTCAGTTTTTTTTTCCATTCAATTTTCCCCTTCCCTTTGTTATTATTGCCATTTCATGCCCTTCACCCCATGCCTTTTTGGGTGATTGAAAAAAAAATTGGTTGTCATTGAACAATGGGGGTGTATTAGGCGGCGATCAAAAAAATTTGGTCGCCATCCAACATATCCCCATCGTCAAATGGCAACTGAAGAATTTCGGTTACCATTGGAGACACCCACATCATTGAATGGTGGCCAAAAATTTCGGTTGCCCGAGGGAAAATGGGGGAAGAATTATTTTCCACCAAAATGATAGCATAAGCCTCACCCCTTTCGGTTGCCAAAAAAGGGGGAGGTGCATGTAATATCATTTTTGAAAAAAAACTCATCTCCTCCATGCCCTCTTGGGTGACTGAAAAATTTAAGTCACCATTCAATGGTGGGGCTGTGTTGGATGGTGAATAAAAAAATTTGGTTGCAATTTGACACACCCCCAATGTCTAATGGCGATCAATTTTTTTCAATTGCCAGGAAAAGGGGGCATGTCATATGTTTTTGGAAAGCCTTCAACATATGACATATGAGACACCCCCATTCTGACTTTTCGATCACCAACCTTGTGGCAACTGGTGAAATTTTTTGGTTGTTGCAAGATTGGCAACTGAAATTCATTCTCAATCACCATTTATAATGAGGGCTACTTAAATGTCAAGAAATTTTTTCATGCATTTATCTTGACAGATGCCATGCAAAATGGTTGCATCACATTGGTTTTGACAACCTTTAGGGTAGAGAGGTGGACAAAAACTCATAAATATTTGAAACTTGTTCGATTGTCTCTAGATTGAAAATATTTTGTAATATTTCACCTAATGCATCCAAAGTTACAAAAATCATTCAAATTGGTTTCAAAATGAACAAAATATACCCTTTTGAAGTGAAGGGGGTCAATGTTTAGTTTAAGTATATAAGAACAAGTTAAGTTTTGAAGCTCAAGTTCTTTGATCATTATTATGTTGTCTTTACTTCAAAAAGTTTTTAGAGAGCTTTAAATGGCGCACCCATAGTTTTTAAATCATTAAAAAAACAAAAAATAAGGAAAATATAAAATTTGAAAATAAAAGGTTTAATTTTTTTTTAATCTTGGAGTGAAGTCATGCTCTTCTTGTTTTTTCTCATTGTTTTTTTAATCTATGGATTTTATAAAAATCCTAAACCTTCCATTGGCACACCCATGGGCACAAAAATCTTTCAAGAACAAAAAATTGTGGAAATTTAATGGTACCCAAGTGTTTGGTGGTATAGTAATGTTTGGTGATGGGTGTGTTTACTTTAATTATACCCAGTTATCAATATAAATTACTAACTATTATAGTAAAGTTACTATTTAGATGGGTAGATGCACAATTGAATGGTTCATTTTTGTGACGAAACAATGTTTTTTCCTTAGGTAACCTTTATTCAATGCATATGGTGATTAATATATTTTTAGATCTACTAATTGGGATTTGGATTTGGACTAACAATTTTTTTATCAAGACAACTATGTGGTTATTTATTGATAAAAAACTCATTTGTTAATAGTAATGAACTTTTGAAATCAAAATATATGGATTAATCATCTGATTAAAACATCACAAAATGGAAAAAATTATATTGATTTGCATTCAAAATGTGTTATTGGGACACAATATATAACGTAATACAAGATGATAAAACTCATATGAGGAATTTGTTTTCTAAAAACCTTACTTGTTTAATAAATAGGGACTTTTGAATGGTCAAAATTTGACCAGATTTTCATAAGTCCATATGAAGTGCAATTTTTATTTGTTTTTAAATTTTTTTGTTCCAAAAAATATGCTTTTGAAATATTTACATGAGTCATTATTCATATGGACTTTGTGGGTTTTCCTTTTAAGACTTCCAATTTTGAAAATGATATCAGTTACATTAAATATAGGTTTTCACATAGATTTAATAAAATTAATTTGTCGATGATTGAACATGTATTATTTAAATATTAGAATAGTAATATTTTTAAAAATAACAACCATGTCCATTTGAATCATTTGAAAGAATATTGTATAAATTTATAAAGAATGTAAATTTGTTGATATTGAACCACTTGATCGCACATTTGCCCAAATTACCTATTATAAGTTATAATAGCTTATAGGTACTAACATTATAATAAAATAAATTATTATAATTATTAATTTATAATATTAATATTATTATTAACTATCATACTTAAATCTAAACCCTATTAACTTAATTTAATATTTACAAATCAATTCATCTAGCTTATTAACATATGTGGCACCTAGGTAAGGTTAGACATAGGTCATGTGGCCTTTTTTCATTAATTTTTTAGTAATTTCTAAAGTTTTCACATTTAAATTTTTAAGAAAATTATTTCTTCTTTTTTTGTTCACATAATGAGAGAATATTTCTTTAAAAAGCTATTGGTCAAGAAAACCAAAAATTTGAGACTTATCTCATAATAATATTATACAATGTATAACATGTAATAAATTCTTCTTATTTGCACCAAAATAAGAAAAAAACGAAATCTCTAAATGTTTTTAAGAGTCTCAAAGAACATTCGGAGAGTTTGTTGTCCGAATGACATTAATTCATTCCTATATATAAAATCAAGACATGAAAAAATATATAGAAATTACAAAAGACATTTTTCCATTTCATTCAACAAAAATGTCAAGTGATCAATATCCATGACTCTTGTAATGATGACCATTAATGAACCTTTTACTTGGTTCACATAGGCTAATTTTGATTATCATTGTCACTGGAGCATTAAAAGGGCACACATGAATGTATAAAAATGCAAAAGCACTAAGATATATGTCACTCAAGAGTTGTGCCTACAACAATCACGTCTCTTGGAGTCGTGTTTGCTTCATTTATTTAATTAACCAAACTAAGGTGGATAACATTATGCAACATGGATGAAATTTTTTCCTTCCTGGATATCAGGGCATGGTAGATCTTTGCATGATTGCACTGGAGTCAATTTGAGTTGGCAATGGAGATGTTATGCATCATGGATGCACCTTGAGTGCTTGGGTGCAGCAAGCCGAATTGTACCATTTTTTTAAACCACTTGACCAGGAACACAGTGAGCTTTGCTGCTCTTTTCCAAGGTAGTCAAATCAGGGGAAATGGATTCCGCAATCTTTTTGAGTACTGAAAATTCAGTGTTGAGGGCTGTTGCAAGGGTGAGTTCGGGAACTCTGAACAAGGAAGCTCCAGCATTCTGTAGATCACATCAACCCAATAATTGATCAGATTGAAGATATAAAATGTATGTGATCAATGCCATTCCGGAATGGAACTGTTGCCTGCAAATTTCTAGCAATGTAGATTCTTTTACAGAATTTGTGGGACTGAACTTGAGTAGGCATCGTCAGCCCATGTAACGTAAAAATTTATTCCTAATCTAGTCGCCAGATCTCCACCCATAACTTGCAGTACACAAGGTGGTCATGACTGTGCAGGGTTGGGTAGTTATGTACCAATGTTCCAGGGTTCTGGCTGTTGAGAGCTGAGATGTATGTGGCATTTTCCGTGCCCAAGTTGATTTCAAAGTGAAGTAACCCTCTTGGAAATAAGGTGGAATCTCCTGGGCGGATTATGTCAAGATGTGCGTTTCCTGCAGCCATGTAACTGCAACTAGCTTTCAGAATGTAAGCTCTCAGGTGAAGCACCGCATGGATATTTACATCAATGGTTTCTCTCACACAAAAGGCCGCTGCTAATGTAATCTATATGCCACAATAAACATAACATATTGTACCGTACAATAATAGACGTACAATAATAGACGAAACTAGAAAGTTTACCTCACACATGATCCCTTGCCTTTTGTGTGAAAAAACCACATTCTCTTGTAGGGCATGCACAATTGGACATTGTGTTAATGATTGCAAGAGCTTATCAAAAGTTTAACAACAGCAATATTATTCACCTGACGTGTCGATGAAGCCCACTTGGAGTGGGCCACCACTGATGAGAGAGAGCAGTTCAGTTGCTCGCGGATGTGTGTGTGGCACATTCACCCCACATGGTACCATCTCAAATCTCACTACGGTTATGCCTTCAGACCTACAGATACACATAAATGTACCAACAGAGCAATCACCTATCAGTACTAATTTACACAGTGGAGATGGTACACAATAGGCTGCATTAGTGTGTAACTGTGATCATTGCAGCCTAATGAAAAGAGACCCTTAGACATGTACAACACTAGTAGAGAGTGATCTATAGATCAGTGTGCATGGAGATATTATACGTACGTGGTGCCAGGAAAGTTTCGAGTGTTCAGAGCGGCACGGAGACCTCCAGGGCCTGAAGAGACATCGCCATTGACAAAGATGTCACGAAGAGTGAAGCTGGTGAGATTAAGTGGATTGTCGAGCAATGGATCAGGGTCGGCCGCACTCACTAATCTGATTTGCATGCAACTCATTGCGACGACCACCACCAAGCAGAGCACAGCCCGCATTTGGTTGTAACGTGATCCCATGGTAGCTAGCTGCTGATCAACCTGGAGTCCAGAAATCAAATAGGAACAGTGAAAGAGCTAACAATCTGCACTAGGCGGAGAAGGGAAGGGAGCTGCTGATCAAGTGCTGGAGAGGTGAATTGTGAGACTTGAAAATTATCTGCACCCTTGTCCCTTTTTATAACCGAATCGCGCACACACGTAGTAGGTAATGTCTAGTAGGCAATAAAGTGTCTAGATAAGGATTCCTGGTCGTCTCCGAGTGAATCGATGTTGGCACCCAGGCGCATGTGATCGACCTTGACCGGATTTTACGAATTAAACCAATTAGTGATGCGAACAGTTTCAAGTGCGTTTGAGCCCACGAGCCCTCGTATCACTGCACAGTGTGCTTTTTTCGGATTGTTAAAAGTCGCCTGATCGCGAAATTGCATCAGCATGACGCCAAAATCAAATGCCACTCCAGTACACCTGTCTCTGGGCCTTCAACACACAAAACTGTGAATTAACCGAACTGTGAGTTGAGCGAAAGAGGTCAGTCTGGAAACTTCTATAAGGCACCTGGCGAGAGAGACTGTGTAAAATTACCCCATATTCAATTCTAGCGGTACCAGACCAAAAATCCAGGTCGAAATTTGCCTAAACCCTAAACAAAAAAGTACTGCCCACCAGCCAACCTTCCTTTTTAGGCGAAAAATCGACACTGCCTCAATTTCTGGAGACATTGCCCGTTTTTCTCAAAAAGAATTCATCAAGTTCGACCTTGGGGGACGGGGGGGGAGGGGGGGAGCGTGTCGCCACAAGTCTGTCTACTCTACTCTCTACAGTTTTAATGATCCTGCAAAAAAGTGTCGCCAGTTTAGGCGAAATCTGACTGAATCTGTTTGGGGATGCTCGCCAGTGTTGCTACGGTAAAGAAACGAGGAAATATTAATGACCACCCGCCACCAACCCTCAAGAGTTGCTTTCAACAAACTGCAAAGTGTCATAAAGCTCTCTGTCAGACAGCACAGCAGCAGGTACTCGTAGTTGAAATTATACATTTTCTGTAGTTGAAATTAGACATTTTCTGGACTGACAGTAGTCTGAGCCGCAGCCACGAGACTTTCATGGCCTTGCAAGTTGCTCCTAGTTGACACACAACATCTGACCCATTTGATTTTCAATGTCTTGCTTGCCGGCTGGTGACACATGACATCGATTTCCCCTAAAATTTCAACAACCTCGATGCACCTGATAGTATACCTCGCATTCAGCAATGACTAATGATCCAAATCGTACACCAAAGACTGAAATCAAGCCGCATCGTTGCCCATGACCCCCACAACTTGGCAAAATTATAGTAGTGAGTGGAATGCGAGCCCATGTCCTGGTCACAAATCCAGCTCAAAAGTCCAGCTACAATTTGAGCTCATTCATGATCCCCTAAACACAATAATATGCATCCCCTCACTTCATGGTGTGCTGGAACCTGGCATTTGGTTACTAGGCAATTTGAATATCTGTCAAGTGGCTAGTTTTAATATTTGCATCCCATCAGTTCCATCTCTAGTCAGTAAGCGTACTCTGGTGGTTGATAAGTTCCTCCTAAATTTGCTCTTCAACAATCTGTGAGGCTCATGTGACTAAATAAAGCCCACAACTCTGTGTATGTTTGTTTTTTTGACGAAATACCACCAGAATTCACCCATGCCATGAAATGGGTCTCACCACCATCACACAACAAGTTAATTGGTGCAAAATTGCTAAATGGCTTCTAAGAGAGCTGGCCACTTGGTTCACCAAACTCATTCTATGTAATAGAAGTCTCCAAAGTAAGCTTGCCTTTGGGCTTTCCTTTCACCCCCAAAACCCTCTTTCACCCTGAAACATTGTTATCTTTAGAGTGATTGTTTTATATTGAATTTGGGTATAAAATGATGGAAACACAATGTCATTACATTTAATGCACAATATTTGAACTAATTATAATAACAATACACACAACAATAGTGAAGGCGTTCAAGAAATTAAAAAGTTAGAGTGAAATTCAGATTATTCCTGAATGTGATGATAAATTGAGTTTCGCTCTTCATTTAATAACAATGTATTTTTTTACTATTTCCTAAAATTCTCACCTTGCTTTATGACCAAACTCAGGGTATTAGTGGTGTGCATGCACAAATTGGATACCTTAGATTTTCTTCCAAACTTATGTTTTAAAAAAATTAATAATTTTTTTAACACATGGCAACTTATCATTCATTCTTATTGTTGATAAAGAAAGTCACATGATAATTGCAAACAATAATACATATATAATCAGTCAAAGGATAAAATTGTATTTAATTTATTTTTTAATTTTTCATTCATCATCCATATCATTTATAACTATGGTCACATGCAACTTAACTAGATTTTAATTGTAAGTGACATTCACAACTACGAAAATCTCTATCATCTATGTCACTTGTAAATAAAATCTAGTTGCAAGCATCAATCGCAAAAAATATAGTTTTTCTTCTAATGAAACCAATTTCAAGGTTCTTGAATTTGTAATAATGTGTCCAAATTATAATCAAAGGGCTTTTAAATTGAAAAAATTGAACTCATACCCACATTTTAAAAAACTCCAAAAATCTATGTAAGATGTTAAAACTGGTAATGAAAGTATTTTTATAAAGAAAAAACCACAAAAATGGTCAAAAATTTAAAACCTTAACCCCCAAGACCATAAAAATTGTAATGTGTTGAACCTTAAAACCATAACCTTAACATGTATGTTAACGTTGAATTTGATATAAACAAAAATCAAGTTGATCTTTAAATATGTAAATGGATGAAAGTATGATTAATTAGGTGGTTCAAAAGTGACGTTTAGAAGTTGATAATCTAACAATAGTGCTTGGTTTTGTAATTTCAACAATTATCAAATCATAAATCCTATGATTATCCCTTATGCTTTTAATCATAAATATCAATAAACCAACCTATGAATATACAAAAACACGTGATTAATAATAAAAAAATCCATGCAAAAGATTAAAATTTTTAATGTGAAATGATTTTTCAAAGATAAAAATTTATAACAATCATGTCAATATATATATATATATACATTAGGAAGTTCTCAAAGCAATTCACTTATAAATTCTTCATTTGATGATACTTTATTTTTTATTTTGACACTAATTTGACATTTTTTATGTGATAGGTGTAGTGTTATTAGTTCAAAAGTCCATGACAAGTTCATAAATTTCTTAAAATTCATTCAAAAAATTTATGATGGTTTCAATTAGTGTCTACGACAATATGAATAATTCAAAAATTGAAAATGTTAATTTTGAATATGGTTTTAAATTCTACATTTGTATGTAAACCAAGAAATTACGAATGTGATAGTTCAAACTATGTACCTATTCATGCTTTCACCCAAATGACAAATTTCCCTCATTATGTTTCAATACAAATTGAACATGATTTAAATATTAGGTTGGTAAGGAAACAAAAACAATTCATGCCATTTTGTCAATTTCAACCCCCCACTATCTCCCCCAAGAATGTAATTGCATTGTGGATCTTTTGTAGATCTTTAGGGGTAAATTAGTTAGAAACTTGACAATGGATCCAAAGGAGTGAATCCAACATAAGTGAAAAAATTTAAAAGATGTTGAACTCCACAACTATACAACCAAAATAAGGTTCAAAAAAGGGCTTTAAGTTTCAAAAACCAGCTTGAAGATTAATGGGCAACTTGCTAAAGAAGGATATTAGTTCAACCATATATGAAACTTTATTTTAGCCTTGAGCATCCACAAATGGCAATATATGTTTTAGCAATGATGTAGTTGATATAGACCTTGTAATACTTTCTTATGTTTACATAAATAATGGTTTCATTTTTAAATTCAAATTTTATTCTATCAACTTTTATTCAATATTTTACCATGACTTCACCTTATGTAGTATTTTTGTATTCAACCTGTCCAATGAACCAAAGATTACTCCATTTGGAGAACGTTTACTTATTCCAAACATGTCCCAAAAGATTAAGTCCCCTCAAGTCCCCATGACCAAAGTGGGAATATGTGAATCTCCATCTCCAAACACAATTGCCCTCATTTTGGTTTCAATTTCACCATGTCTTGATCAAACTTGCCTCCAATTCATTTCCAAGCATATTTGCACTAACTTCAATTGTAATTTTAAGTTTATAATTGCATCAAAGATAGTTAAGAAAGGTGGTTGAGTTTGAATTTGAGGTTGCAATAAGAAAATATCAAAGCAATGATTATGGCATTGCAATAGGTTCAAGTTTTATGGGATAAGTTTAGAAAGTTGTTCAAGAAACAATAATTTTTTTGGAGGTTTATAAATATATTCAAACCTTTGCAATGTAATTCAAACTACATACATATGCTTTCATTATCTTGTATTTAAGGATAAATATTTAATGGAAACCAAAAAGTCATGTCAAACAAGAAGATGGAAAACCTCTACATGTGGTCTATTGCATGAACAAAAATAATTATAAGAATGTTGTGAACATATATAACTTTTTCTAATGACTATATTAAAATAAAAGAATTTTCTTAAATGAATGAAATTAAGAAACTAAAGCTTGTTTTACATTAAGGCCTAAGATTAATGAGTATGATACCCAAAAAAATCTAAATTTTGTTTAACATTATAGTCCAAGAATGACCCCAACTCAAAATGTAATAATCTATTGGTTTAAAATGAAAAAGTTGAACTGGGTTAACATTAGCCCCCAATCCCGAAAAACTATGAATGAAGCAAATGATTAAATATTAGTCCTTTGGCATCAAAATTCTTCAATAGGTTCATGTGTAAAAAGTACTAGATCATAAAATAAATACTCAAATTTCTATGTTCATGCTCATGGTTTGACCCCATTAGGCTTACAATACATGCCCTTGGATCACCAAAATCAATTTTGAATTTGCGTCCAAGTTAGCCCAAGAATTTGTCACAAGTGACTTAGTTGGGTAGGATTTTTTCGGCTTCAACTTAAGTTTGAAGTGTAGGCTTTGAATTGAATATTGTAGAACCACGTGCCATAACCCTCGGAAAAGACAAATGTCCATATGAGTTCCCCCTTTTGGGAGTTTGGGATGTGATGAATTGTGTGAAGCCATGGAGTTGGTTTGGTTTGAAATTGCAGTAAAAACCATGACTTACATAAATTGAAGTCATTGAACTCTACTTGACAAATCAACAAGTCCTAATTTTCATTTCATAACTTTAGTCATTCACTTTGTTCAATCATGAGGAGCTAAGGAGCAAGCCCTCAATTTTGCATTTTGTTGTCAGAACCAGGATTCAAGATTAATTTATTGCAATACCACTTGACAAACTTGACAGTGTGTCAACATATATAAAGTTTCAAAACTTTGAACACAAATCTATAGGAACCAAAAAATTCTAAATAATCAAGATTTTAGTGTTAACATTTGAAAACTTTAAGAATACAAAATACAATAATCATGCTTTGAACCTTGATTGTTTTTTCATGGTTTGTTATTTGGGGTTGCAGAAAGGGGGATTGTACACAATTAGCAAAAAAGGTGCAGTATGAGAGTTACAACAATAACACCTATGCTGCACCCTTTTTATAAATTGTGCCCCTCCCTCTCCTCTCTCTTTGTGCACCCCCAAATAGTTGATTTTGTTTCTTCCACACCATACTATTGACCAATGTGTTAATGCTTTCAATTTCACTTGGTTGATCATGTAGCAACTACGGCTTAAAACAAGTTGAACACATTGCATAACTCATTTGTCACATCACCATTGTGAATGTCAAAATTGGAGAGTTCGCACATTTGTTGAAATAAATTTTAACTACATTAACCAATATCATTGCACACTTTTTGTATATATTTTTTCAAGGATATTTTCATGACAACAATTTACTTACTAACATGTTATTAGCAATGTTGTCAAGATCTTCTCTTTTGTTTGTTCAAATGAGTGATTTCAATTCTTACAACCTAAATTGGAACTTGCACCAAAGTTGGGAAATAAAGGTTTAAATTGGAACTTAAAACCCACTTCCTATTGCAATTACAATTGGACCCTTGCTTCGGTCCATCTGACAATATACTTGAATTTAAAAATAAGTAGGTCATATTTTGTAGGGATTAAGGTGGTCAATTTTAAATGACTGACTCTAGACTTTATACCTATTCAATTTTTTATGTTGAGGGAGAGAGAGGCAGAATAATTCTATGGGCAAGAAAACTATTGTATTAAAATAGTTATAATATGCATAAAAACTAAAGCAAACTCCCAAAGAAGATGTTTATACCAAAGTTCAACATCGTACCAATCACAATATCAACATAAAGTATGATAGTCTAGGGTTAATTTTCAAATGGACAAAACAAATCATCAAAAAACTCCCAAAAAAATTAAAAGTAATTTTCTAATATTATTTCACAATCTAGAATAATATTTTCATATGAACTCTGAAATTATTCATATTGTAACTTGCAATAGTTAAAATGATTTTCAACACCTCAACTTTGTATTTTCGTGAAAAATTGGTTAATTTTTTTAATGATGAAATAAGATGAACAAGACTAAGGTGCAGGATTATCAATGTTGCATAAACTAAAGGTAATCAAGAAGGACTATTTAATTATATACATATACACAGTTTGGGAATTTGTTGAAGGATATTTCCATAAGGTCCATTGTCCAAGGAACTTTCTTCAAGACCTTCCTAAAAATGTAAAGTATGATAAATGATGATGATGGATGAATTACATTGATTAAAGAAAAAAGATTAGATGCTAGATGGTGATTGGATGAAAGATGTGTGATCATGTATACATTTCATCTATAATGGATGATTAATGAAATTCATAAATGAACTTCATCCATGAGCTAAACCACTTGATAATCACCTAAAATAAAAATATTTTTGTAATTGATTCCAAGATAATGACTATATGTTATATGCTTGGGGTTGGTAAATGGATGTCATTCATGGTAATTTTAATAGAATGTATTCTAAACTAACTTTGGAGCTCAAACATTTTAATAAAGTGAAAAAAAAATCAAAATTGAAAATTTGATAATTTGAAGAACCAAGGCCAAAACTTCATCAAGAATTTGAAAACACAATTCACTTGTGCAAGAAGAATCCATATAATGAAGGAAAAAGAATGGCAAAACTGTGGAAAAAGATTGTTGTTGACCCATGCATTTTAGGACAATTTTGGCTTGATTCAAGGTCACTCAACATTGTAAAGTTGTCCCTAAAATTGGGGTTTTTTTAGGGAGAATAATACATTGTAAAAGTGCCTATGATTTCATTTCATATTTGGTTACCTGAAGCTCATGTAGAGGCACCTACAACTAGATATGTAATCTTGGCAGGAATTTTTTTTAAATTAGGAACCTATAATTTTTAAATACAATTACTGAAGGTGTGGATCAATTTAAAGTTGGGAAAGGATTGTAACACCCAGTGTTGGACGGGTATCATAATTTTATGATACCCGCCAGGTCCAATTTTCACAAAGTAATTTACAAAAGGGTCTTGTTTAACCCCCAAAAAGAAATTTTTTAAATTTTTATGTCAGGCAAGGGTATCAACAATTTTTTTAAAAAAATTAAATTGGTTTTCACAAGGTTGGTTCTCGAAAATTTGAGAACAGTTGGTTATCCTTTGCTGGTTCTCACATAATGGGTATTACTTTATATTTTAAATTACAAATTTAGAAACTATAGTTAAAATTAAGATTAAATAATTACTGATTTAATTTCTTCTTTTAACAACAGCTCAGGCTTTTTGAAAAATTCAAAATCAAAGGACATCTGATTCAAAGTTTTGAAATATTTCTAAAATAAATTATCATTTAAAATAAACTCTTCAAACATCATTACCATCGGACCAGGTCTACAATTAATAAGTACCTAAAACCAAATATTAGCCCTCCCTTGGATCTTCCATCTCCCAAGGCAAATTAAACCTTACAAGCAAATTTTGATGAGGGTTTGATGATTAAAGTGTGTCCTTTCTTTACACTTAATTAAATTAGGCTGACTTAACATTGTACTTCCAAAGTTCAAACCCATGATCCATGAATGATTAACAAGGTTAAGTAAAGAAAACGTTGTTCCATTCTGGATAGAAACATAATTAAGTTTGATGCTCATAACTTTTTTCTCATTGCTTGCTTGTACTAATTATTTTTATGGCGGCTAAACCTTGAGACCCTGACCTGGGTAAGGGGTCAAACCTTACCCAGTTCTCAGGTTTTTTTTGTTTTATGTTTAAAAACCGGTTCCCACATTTGGTTCCCACATTTGGTTCTCACACAAGTGAGAACAGGTAGTTCGATTTTCAGTAAGGATATCATTCATGATGATACCTTGAGAGGATCAGACTGAAATGCCCGAATAATACCCGAGTGATGCCCAGGGGTATTTTTGATACCCGCCCAACACTGGTAAAATCGTTAAACTTGGGGACCAATATCCCAATATCCCCGAAGTTGAGGACAAAAATTTGGAAGACCTTAAAGTAAGCCCAGTTATCATCACAGGCTGCTGGTAAGTACCCAATTTCATGTACTTTGTAATTCCATAAGAACTAGGGATGAAAGATTAATTTGAGGTTCGAACTAAGGCCTGAACACAAGGTGACTTCCACCATAACTTCATGACAACATCTTTGTGGATGTGAGATTGCCTCGTCAAATTGTTTTTTCATTTAGTTTTTCTCTTCTCAAATGTCCTTCAAGCATTTGTGGTAAACAGATGAAAATGAATATTTCGTTTATTTTGCTCATATCTTAGTTCTTATTTGTTCAGATTTTCAGGCATTATTTTCTTCAATAATGATGCTAATCATTATTTGCTATTCATGAGTTATGAAAATAATAAGTAAAATGATGACCAAGTCACTTTCTTTCCAATTGTGATGTACAAATATAATGTATGTCACTAAACATTCAAACAATGAGCGCCTGCAATTTGTCAATTTTGCAATGTGCCCAATAGGTATGCCAAGGTGATCCGTTCACATGACCGGTTAGAAAATTTGTGATAATTAGGTGAACACAAAACACCAGGAAATTTTTCCAAATAGGTATTTGTGGAGGGCACTGTATATCCAAAAATCTCCCTATGAGGAGGGTTCTTAACCCTACTCCCTAAGAGTGGGATGAAAACTATGCCTACTTATAGGTGTAGATATCTTTCACTCTTAAGGAGTAGGTGTATGAACCCTCCCCCTCCTACGCCTCATTATCAAATGTATGTTTAAGAAGTTCATGATAATGTTCACCTTGTGCTTTATGATGGGTAAAGCCATGTGTGGGGAACATCCCTAAGAATGCAAGACCAGCCTCAGCTTAGGCCCCTTATTTTGGAAATGACCTCCACCTTGGCGCAATACCCCATACATAAGTATTTGGAGAAATTCTTTGAATGTGTGGAGGACTGCTTATTTCTGGGAAGATCCCTCTGAGAAAAGAGGACAGGTCTTACACCTACTATGAAGGAGTTGAAAGTAGCTTTATGGGCATGAAAGAGCCTATGTTGTCCCTCCCACTCCTAAATTGTCCTATTCACATTGCCTTGTGATCTACAAATGTTTAGACTTATAATGAGGTTTACCTCACACTTTATTGTGAATAAGGGCCACATGTGGGGACCGAATTGGCCCCCATGTCGTCCTAGACCTTGTTCATTAATCTAGACTAAAAGAAAATAATAATAATAGAGGTGAGGCTAATTGTAAGTAATCCCACGTAAGAGATCCACTACACAAGTTACTTGTAACAAAAAATCTGTTTCATCTAATTTCAGGCATGTGCAGATTTTTTCTCTGCATAATAGAGTTCTTCACCAATTCCCTCATCCATCCCTGCATAAACAAGGGGCACATGTCACACTGCAGGTTTGGCATTTACTTTTTAAAGTATTTTACGACAAAAGAATTACAAAAACTCAGATATTTCACCATCCAAAAATATAATCTTCAATAAAGAAAACCAAATCCTTCAAGATATTATAACTCTATAACTATCTCATCTTTCAAAAATCCTCATATAAAAATAGACCTATTATTATTACCTAGGGGCCAAAATCCCTTAAGCTACTATCCTCTATAGTAAATCTAAACTCAATATCCGTACCTTGGTATGGAAGGCCAACAAAACTAACACACAAAATAGGGCCTTTATACCTTGCCCTCTCACAGTGGAAATTTTAACATTTGTGGTAAATTGGGAATATGAAAATCATTGCCACAAATAGTCCAGACTGAATATCGTTTGGGCCTTTTAGAGGCCCATTGCAGACAACTACCTATTTGGTCTAATTTGTGAAAGCTAAGTTCAAGCATAAGCAAATATTATCAAATTTGTCAACCCCAATTGATGGGTGCATAAGAGGGGGTCAGATATCACTTTACCACTTTTTGCACAGCACTTATCTGCCCAGCGAGCCAAAATTTTGGCTTTTTCGTTGAGGCCAAAGGTTTCTGAAAATCGCAACAACTGTTTAGATACTGTTCACATCTTGCATTGTGGGTGTGTCATCAAAACATTAAACAATCCTTCTCTTTCTACAACTTGACAAAATGCCTTGATTCTAGTCTCTGTCAAATATTTTTAAAATGAGCACAAAGAACCTAACACATAGTCATAACAAGCCCACCATGTCTCCCTACTTTTGATACACTTTAGTGATTGAATGTCAACAATTCATAATGGCCACTTTAAATATTTGTAAGGTACTACTATTCAGCTGCAGTCCTTTCCAGAGGTTTTGAATCAATAAATAAAATACTATTGTATCAATTGGAACATATCAAACTCTAATTTTCAATCTTCCATAAAGGCAATTTTGACAATGGCTACTGGATGGGACTCAGTTGTAGCAAGTGGAGAATCCAAGCATTACGAAAGGGCACGCTACAGTCTCTGTCGCTGGCTTGTCTCCTAGCTTCATCTTGTGGACTTGTGTATGGTTGTAATCTTGGAATAACTGATGAGTACTCATCAGTTCCACATGTTTGTTGGCTCTGCCCGTACGGAAGAGACTACGCATCTGAGTAGGATTTGGACTTGGGGATAAAACTATACGCATATGAGTAGGATTTGGACTTGGGGATAAAACTATGCGCATCTGAGTAGGATTTGGACTTGGGGATAAAACTACACATCTGTGCAGGATTTGGATTTGGGGATAAAATTTTGGCTCAATCATTGGCTAACGTGGAAATGACAAATATTCACTAGAATGAATTTTTCACATGGATGTAATTTTTCATGTTTGGGTGGATGTAACCTTAAGTACATTAGTTTTTTAGGTAGTCAAACGTTATAAGTTTTGATAACCATCACAGAAGCTGAAAGGATTCTCTTCTTCAACCAAGCTCTCTGCTATTAGAATTATAACTTTGACTGAATTGGCGATTGTCAATAACCATGAGACTGTGGATTTGGTAAGATCTTTTTTTATGCATTTTTTTATTTTTGTTTTTTGCTCCAATGAAATAGTGAATGATTTGGGGATTTTGCTTCAAGTCTTCCATCTTTGTTTACAACTTCTTTGCCGTTATCAAAGCTTTTCACATTCATGTCCTATTCTGTTGTGATGAAATTGACAATGAGTGGAGCAAACCATGTATGCTCGCTCATCACTCACATACATTCAAGAAGTTGCTATAATTGGTGAAATGTATTATTACATCTTTCTTAACACCCACTTGAGCCATTTTCTATTGTAGGGGAGATAGGTTTTGTCCACTTCTTTTCTTCTCTGGGATGTGAATTAAAAGCTAGGGTTAATGTCCATTCCTATAAAGGCATCAAATAGAATAAATAATATATTTGCCATTCAAGTCATCTGGGATTTAATCATGCACAATAGAAGATGTAGATATCTAACTTTTGGAAATTATATACAAGTGTCCAAAGATTGTGGCAAAAGTTGGAAGAAAATTTCCTATAACTTTCTTAACAAGACACTAGAAGAAACAAGAAGATTTTTAAGATTTGGAGCTAGATTGTTTGAGTATTTATCTCTTCAGCAACAATATAGTTTCCACAAAAGACATAAGAACAAAAAATAAACACACACACAGAAACAAGAAAAAGAGAGAGAAGGGGGGCAGGTTAATACTTGTTTTGTAACAATTGCCCATCAAAACAACAACAAAATTGCCATCATCAATCTAAGGCAGCTTTATGCAATTGTTGCGGTTGGGTTGCTGCTATTGCCATTTATGCAACATGTTAGGTTGTGATTTTGGAAATTTGAAATTATTATTGAAGTTTTATTTTAGGTGATTGTTTCTAGCTTGAGTTTTGAAAGCTTGAATAACATTATTTATGGCGACTATATATCACGTAAATATTGAACTACTTTGGGGGGGCAGAAATGAATGATTTTGGGAGTGGGCTATTTCTGTTCGAATGTCAAAGGTGCCATCCCAACCCTTTGACAATAATAATAATACTAATAATAATAAAACTTCCAAAAAAACTCCCCCAAAATTTCACATTTGATAACTCCAATTTTTTAATCTGCTAAGTTAAATTAAAATTATTGGGGGCATAAATGGGAGTTGTGATGTCACATTCCAACTAAAAAAGGAAAAAAAACTTGAAAGGAAAAAATTAGGTTGTGATTTGACAGTTTTTCTTTTTCTTTTGGGGGCAAGGGGTTTAGGGGGGAGGGTGTCATCTTTGTGTTTTGTTTTTCAGGGGGTGAATTTTCTTTATTTTAAAAAATTTGGGGGGGGGGGGGGGGGTTTTACATCTTTGGGTTTTCTTGGGTGGTGGATTTTCTTTATGGGAGCTCTTGCCGAGAGATTTTTTTCTGTCTTAAATTCTTTCTTTCTTTCTTTCTTTTGTGGCGAGTTTCAAATTTTTGTAGAATATTTTATTTTATTTTTGTGGTTTTGTTATGTTTTGTGTTGGTAGGGTGGCTTCTTGGAATTAAAACTTCTTTCTTAACTCTTTGAATTCAAACCAATTGTAGAAATGGCACACTTTTACAATGTTTTCAATCAAGCTGGTAGACACCTTGATATGATAATTAATGTTAATCACAATACGAATGTCAATTGGGGCCATAGTTGTCAAATAAAATATTCAAAGTATAGTTTCTTGGACTTCAATATTTCAAAGATGGAATTGGCCAAAAGGGGAAAAAGTTTGATGGGTGTGCATGACATTTAACTTTTGATCATATGTCATGCTCTTAACTTTCTCAAGGCCTTCATCTTCCCTTTCAAATAGCTAGGAAAATTTTCAAACTGTTAGATTGTTTACGCCACATTTTTATTACTATCACCAATTTAAGGAATTTCATATGGCTTCATTAGGACTGCAGATGCTAGCTTTAAATTGTATGGATCTTGATGATGGCTTCATCTTACTTTTATTATAGTTGAAAAAGAATTCTTAATCATATTTTTTTACATGAATTCCTTTACTTCACATAGAGACATTGCTCATAATTTTTGAAAGGCTAATTGAAGTAATGAGCAAGCAAATAGACCTATCATTTGAATTGTAGAAATTGTAATGTTTGTGGAACAATACAATTAGCTAACAAGCCATACATGTTTGAGTGCTCATTACATAGTTACTCATATATTGAAAATTGTATGTCACAAACCATCAAAGTAAAATTTGTGTGATTGAATTTTGAGCACTTTCATCCTAAGAACACAATAAAATCAATTTATAAAACTTTAGGAAAATTGGAGGTGTGCTCTTCATATCATTTGAACTTCCCTGTTGTGACTACAAATGCATTGTGCTAGTTTCATAATTTTCAGACCTATGAAGCAAGGGTCGTTAAATCTTTTATTTTTTAAATAATAAAAGTTCAATAAGAAATTTAAAAATTCACAAAATAATTCAACAATATTTTTACAAAAATTGGATTTCACAAAAATGCATATGCTTTGTAAAATAAGTTACAATATATGCTCAATAGTTTAAACATAGTACTAAGTATTATACAACATTGGGCTTCTAAGGTTCAAAAAGTAAACAACATCCTGAGATGATCAAAGATGAGTTAAATGGGTATAGAGGACTAAACTAAAACTTAGAAAAACACTTAATAATTCAAGCTACAATACAAGAGGTGCTCAATAGGATATGCCACACTAATACAACATGAAGACAACATATGGACAAATCCTAATTTAGTACAAGCAATAGCTAAAGAGTTCAATGCTAGACACAAACTAAGGACACATATTTCCCACCACATTGGAAATTTAGAATGACATAAATTCCCATTTGTTTAACACCTCCACAACTAGACATGTTGTACTAGTGAATCAAGGCATAAGTAGGCAAATCATCTTGCCTTGCCTACCTTGTGATAATCATAACTTTTTTTTTGAAATTTTCTGAGTTCAAACTGGACACCATTTGCAACCCAAAAGCAAGTCAAATGGTGTTTAAAAGTTACATACATGTGTATATTTGAGGCGGTTTTGTTTCAAGGTTTCTGAGGAGAGTTGTCAATATAATTGTCAACTGGCATGAATCTTTTTCAAAACCAATGCCTTCTCCACACCAATTCTGTATCCTCAATAGGCACTCCTTTGGTCTCAGGCACATAAAGGAGCACAAAAAATGGCATGCACAAGTTCCATACAGCAAAGAAAACAAAGAGGCCCCACTTAAGGGAACATAACATGGTCAAAAATGATCCAATGATCACAAAACTAAATAAGAAGTTCACATATACTTCAATGCTCAACCCTGCTGATCTTGTTTCAAGTGGGAAAATTTCACTGGGAAGTAACCATTGACATGGGCCCCATGCCCAACACCATCCCGCAACAAATATACATACAAACACCACCAAAATGATTGGAGTGAGTGTGACAAGCGCCATTCATCTTGTAACCCATATCAAAGGATCATAGCAATTGCAACCTGCATCATGAATCACACATTGAGTTTTATATATGTTGCATCCCTATTATATAAGAACGGAATGGTGGCTCGTTGCAATCACCATTTCAAAATCAGGATGATGAAAAGGGTTTTCTTTGTTCTTTTTTTCCCCAATTTTGTTGTCCAAAAACAACAAAATATGTCAAAGAAAAACTACCAAGTGGATGAAAGTCCCTCAATTAACTGTACTCTTTTTGAAATTAGTGTACATGTACCAAAGGGCACATAACATCTGGGTAACATGTGCCAAGGATCTTGTAGCATGTTACATACTGCTTAACACCCACAATATGCCCACAACATGTATGATATGGACCCAAAACATGTCTAGAAATGCAAGGGTGAAACAAAAAAAAATTGGGCAAAGTGTAGTCTATAAGAATTGCAGTAATACTCTTGTGTTGAATGCATTATCAACTATGGCCATATGTTAAGGGCCATCACTCCACGAAGACAACACCCAATTTAATGATATTAGCATATATGCAAATTTTCAACTCAACAAGTTGACTATTGAGCATGACTTTAACTTATTAATTTGGTCGTCATAATAAGTTAATAACCAAATTATCCTTGTTTATAGAATAGAATTTTCAATATGAACATATTAGTGATATGTTGGGGGATTCGGAGAACAACAGCTCAAAAAATCACAGTAGTAACCTGTTGGGGAATTGGGAGAACAACAGCCAGCATGATCAAGGAAGTTTTGCTAATTCATGTCAGAAGTGTCTTTCAAAGATGGTCGTATAAAGCGGCAGGGCAAACTTAGACCTGACTCCTTCACAACTGTTTCCCTTGCTTTGAAACTCAGATCAAGAAACATAATTTGTGACATTAAGAATTTATTGCCAGTTTGTGGCAGTTTCGCAAAGGGGCAGCGAATTTTGGTAACCCTAGGCTACCTAATATTTTCACAAAACCTCAAGCGAGTAGACTACCTGCACTTTCTACCTTGGGACCACCTAGTCTTTACCTTAGACTATCTAAGCTTTTACTTCAAGATTTTAAGGCTTTTCTTTACATGAGCATAGAGCTAGGACATAACTTGTTGGCGTTTTTTATATTTTGTACACGAGAAAATCCCAGAAGGGGAAGGTATCAGACTGTACACAGAAATTTTGCATAACATCCTTCTGGCGGCGAGCCCTGACCTCAGCCTGACAACACAGGGACGGTAGCATGGCAAGTGGGAGGATTGTAGATTAGATCTACACAGATACAGTCATGGCTGTGAAGTTGGGTACGGTATTTAGAATCTTCCATCTCAACCGTGGGACTAGTTGAAGGGACGCAGGGACGGAGGATATTTTGAGAATTAAATGAATTGTTGGGCGCCCACCGGACCGCACCCCAGCTACATGTTTATATTTACATACAGTGTGCACTGTGCAGTGAGCCTGACATCGGCCAAATTGTGTCGTTCTGTAATTTGTCCGTCAACGGTATGGTACTGAAGATCTCCTGACATCAGCAACAGCGAAGGCTTCCACATGAGACACCCGTTTGGGTGTTTTATCCAGGCAAAATTTTCAGGCTTTTTCCTTAGATGGGACAGGTGGCCATCTCTTGCTCGTTCCACTTTTAGTGTGATAAGTAAGTTTTTCTTGTGGAGAGGAGGAAGCCCAAGTGCGGAGCGTTTCACTTCTGGAGGGCCTGCTCGAGATGTGAATGAATGGTGTGAAAACCCTCTCTACAACAGACCCTACGCAGATTGATAGGCGAGACGCTAAATACCCTCACCGAGCACTGTCCGGCGCTCTTTCTGGGCCTGAGGGTGCAGCCCTGCGGAGAACCGTGTGGTTCTGCTGTAGGCTTTGACTTTTTTGCCTGTACAAGTTATTCAAATACAAAAGAGAACAAACTGTTCTCATCTGATACTATGCCAGTGGTCTGTACCATGGTCTGTGTCCAGAAGGTGCAGACTTCGTATCCTCGGAACTGTGCTGGGTTAATATGGTTATAAAATTTGATAAACAAGAACATTACTCAGTTCTTGTCCAGTGCCCTTTCTGGGTGTCCGAGAATTTGTGGTTTCGTTGTGGGTTTGACTTTATTATGCCAGTGGGCGTACATAGCATCTCCGCAATTAGTACGTTTGTCACCCTCCAGATAATATGGTTGTCACCTTGCGCTACCAGCTCACCACCCACATTTGTAGGTGGAAGGGTTCCTATTTTCCTACCAGTGTTGGGCAGGTATCACAAACGCCCCGGGCATCCCAGTCTGATCCCCTCAGGGTATCACCTTGAGTGAGGTGATACCCTGACTGAAAACTGGGCTACCGGTTCTCACTAGAGAACCAGATTTTTAAAAACAAAATTTGAGAACCGGGTAAGGTTTCACCTTTTAGCCAGGTCCTGGTCTCAGGGTTTAACTACCTTCAAAACTTAGGGTTAGGGTTTAAGTTGCCACATTGCAACAGCTACTTCCTGCAAACCCTAAAAAATTGCATAAAAGGGTTATCTTTCAAGTGTCTCAGTTTTTTGTTTGTTGTTTTTGTTTTAATATTGTTGTTTTTGTAGTTGTCTCTACTTTTGCTTTTTTATTATGCCTTGTTGCTTTGTTGTTCATTGCCTTGTTGCACTTCCTATCACACCTCACTCTTCTTGCACCTAGCGCACTTAGCTACTCTTGAAGTCACGCATTGCTACCTTGTTACTCTCGTTTGTTTTTTCACTTTCACTTTTGCGCCTTGTTTACTGTTGGTTGCTTGCACCTTATTTGTAAGCCTTATTGCACTCTCGCCTTGTTCACAAGCAACTCTTGTTTGTTGCCTTGTTGCTCGCACCTTGTTGTTGACATTGTTTTTGTTGCTCATGCCTTGCTACTCTCAAGGTCACGTTGGTTGTTCACGCCTTGCATTGCCTTATCATTGCACTTGTTGTTACCATGCCATTGTGCCTTGCTACCACCTTGCCATCACACCTTGCTCCTTCCTTTTTAAGTGCCTCCTAGGCCCCCACTCCCATTGTTGTTATGTTGCATTACTATTCTATTATTGTGCCCTTGCTACTATGCCTTGTTAGTTGGTACTCCTTGTTTATTCTCTTGTGCAAGTGGAGGAGCTTGGAGCAACACCAACAAGCTTCATCCATAGAGGTTTTTTTTTTCCAAATCCTTTTTTTTCTTTGCTTTATATTTTGTTTGTTATGTTTATTTGTGTGCAGGATTAAAATTCGGACCTTTGATTTAAATCTAAAACCTTTCAACTTAAATATATTTTTCCATGATGAAATGAGAGGGGAAAGTGAATGATTTCTCTAAAAAAATACTAAACCCTAACCCCATTGTTTATAAATGTCTTTTCTAAACCTTTAAACCCATTTGCTTATAAATGTTTTTTTTGTTTTTTTCATTTTCTTTCTTTTGATTAGAATTTTGATTAGAATTTTTGGATGGGTTGTTGAAGTTGTTTTTTACATTATCTTTGGACATTATTTTGTGAAAATTGCCAATGGAATAATCTTTTATAAATGATATGTGCAAATAATGAAACAATTGAAATATGTATGAAAGATGTAATTTTCAAAGATGGGTATGAGGTAAATCTAAGTGTTCAAATAGAATCAAATAGGAATCCAATAAAAGGCAATGAAGAAATAATGAAGGAAAACTTGAAAAAATTGCATGCTCAAAAGAAAACTTTGAAACCACATGGTAGGACTTCTTATGTTGGAATTTTTTATTGTGCAAATGACAACACACAAGTTGATTTCGTAAACATACAAATAATGTGTTGTATATTCTATTACAAAAATCCAATAATTAGAAAAAATCCAAGAACTCAAATGAGGAAAGGATTGATTATTTATTTAAAACCCAATGGAATAACTTTGCTTTAAAAACATGTGGATGTAAATCATTATTTTATTGCACAAATGTTTGAAGAAAAAATGAATAGTTTGCTTAAAAGTATTAAGGAAAAATAACCTTCAAAGAAAATAACAAATCCATCTGGAGGATGAACCTTTAAATTTCTTTCTATCAAAAATACTTTTAAAAAAGAGGATGTGTCATAAAAAGAATTTTTATAGGACCTTGGTCTATTAATTGTCAAGAACAATTTACTTATCCAATTTGTGGAAAGTATGTGGTTTAAACATTCAATTTTTCATCTTTGTCCAAAATTAAACTTCCCTTCTAAATAGCAACTTTCATAAGATATAGTGCCAGGGTTAATGGAGAAGATCAATCAATTATATGTTTTTCCTGCATTAGCAGAATGTTATTCTACAAAATTTAGCTTCAACCTTTGGATGTCTAAAATAGCTTATGATGTGTTTGCATTTGTGATTAATTTTTCTAGTGATTTGCAGCCCAAACATGTGATTATTGGTTTATTTGAAACAACAAAAACATTAAAGCAAGCCTTGGCCAAAAGTTCGACAAAATTGTTGGACAAGTATGGCGTAAGGAAAAAAATTATCTTGTGTCAAAGATGAAAGATCTAATCTCAATGCAATGATTGGTGCATTCAAGTTTGTTGTAAATTGTGAATCTTTTGGGTTAAAATAGAGCTTTTAGGGTACTTGTTTTGAACATGTGTTTTTAAAAGCATGTCAATTTAGCACTACAAAGGAAAAAGTTTGTAGAAATCTAAAATATGTTTCTATCAAGTCTACTTAAACAGATTTGTAAAAATCCGTCACTTGTCCTAAAAAGTATGGGAAGGGTAGATATGAATGGAATAAAGCTTATCTTGAAACTAGAATTTGACCCAAAAAATAAAATGTTCTAATCAAAACAAGGTAGTTTTTTCAAACTCATTATCGTTTCAACTCTTTAGAGTTTTTGTAGTTCAAAATTTGATTAAACTAATCAAGTTTTTTTTTTTTGCAAGTTTTCTAACAAAGTCATTATGTTTCAAGAAGCTTTACAATTCAAGAATCAAGTTCTACCTTCATTTGAAAGCCTAATGGATGATTATTCAATTGTTAATGATGAGTTATCTTTGTTTTCTTCTAACATTAGAAGGGAGGTAATCAATGTGTTGGATTCTTTCCTCTCATTTTTAAAGGTTTATGATAAAAGGAAAGGAACTAGGTAGGACCCAAAATTGGGTGTAAGGGGGTCAAGAGATTCGGAATGGAACTACGCCCCCAACCATGGTTTTTTGTTTGGAATTAAAAGGAAACCGAAACCACATTCAGTTCTTTAGTGGTTCAAATAACCAAAATAATAATAATTTTTTTGGAAAAACTTGGTTTTGATTCCAATTTTACGACCTGGGTTTTAAGTTTTAAGTTATCATTAAGGTTTATTGTTTGGAATTTTCAATTTGAGTTGAAAGGCCAAAGTTCAAAGTTATCTTCTCTTTTGCCTTATTACATTTTATTTTTCCTTGATGTTGTCCTTTTGTTGGTGTTCTTCACACTGGTGCTCTTCTTCACATTGGTGCTTCATGCTAGTGTTGGTGGTCTTCAATCTTCACACTATGGCTATGGGTGTTGGTTTTCAAGCTCATGTGTTATAGGCCACCATTATTAGGTACATTGTCACCTCTCTTTTTCGTTGCACTACAATTATTCTTGTAGTTACAATTTGTAAATGTCATCCTATGTTTTTGGTTGTCCTCTTGTGTTCTTGGTTGTCCCCTTTCGGCCATTGTCATGGCATGTGTTCTTCTTGGCCATTGCATTAGCCATGGTTGTCCTTTTTTTGTTCTTAGTTGCCTCCTCATGGCCATTGTTATGGTTGTGGTCATATTATTTTGTTCTTAATTGCCTCCTCTTGGCCATGGTCATGGTCATCTTCTTGTGTTCCTAGTTGCCTCCTCTTGCCATGGTCACGATCGCCCTCTTTTGTTTTTAGTTGCGCCCCTCTTAGCCATTGTCGTGTCTTCTTATGTTCCTAATTACACTCCTCCTAGCTGTGGTCATGGTCATATTCTTACATCTTTAATTGCATTCCTACTAGCCATTGTCATGGTTGTCTTCTTACATTCTTGGTTATGTTCTTCCTAACCATCACCATGGTTGTTTTCTTGCATTCCTGGTTGCACTCCTCCTAGCCATTACCATGGCTGTGGTTGTCCGTTTTGTGTTCCTAGTTGCCTCTTCCTAGCCATCGCCATGGTCCTCTTCTTGTGTTATTGGTTACGTTCCTTTTAACCATTGTCATGGTCATGGTCATCTTCTTATGTTTTTATTTGCCTCTTCCTAGCCATCGTTGTGGTCATCCTCATGTTTTTCTAGTTGTGCTCATCCTAGCCATCGTCGTGGTTGTGAGCATCTTCTTATTTTCCTGGTTGCTTTCCTTTTAGCCATGGTTGTGGTCACCTTCTTGTGTTCTTGGTTGCACTCCTTCTGGCCATCATCGTGGTCATGGTCGTATTTTTGCCTTGGTCCTCTTGTGTTCTTGGTTGCACTCATGGCCATCATTGTGGTCTTAATCATCCTCTTGTGTTCATGGTTGTGCACTTCCTGGCCATCGTTGTGGTCCTAATCATCCTCTCGTGTTCATGGTTGTGCTCTTCTTAGCGATCATCATGGCCATGGTCATCCTCTTGTGTTATTGGTGATCGTTGTGGTCATCTTTTTGTGATACTAGTTGCATTCTTCATAGCCATCACCCTAGTCCTAGTTGTCTTTTTGTTTTACTAACTACAACATTTTTAAGCCTCATGAACCTGGTCATCATCTTGTTTTCTAATAGTTGTAGTCATCATTGATTGATACCTAACCATCTTGGTTGGCTTTTAAATTTTTGGGGTTATAGGGTTGAACACTATGGAAGTTAATCAACTTCCTACATAAGAGGTGATCTTTCCCACTAAACCGCCATTGGATCATGATTGTTGTAGTTTTGCATTAGGTTTTGGTGTAGGTGCAAGCTTAATAACAACAAAAAAACTTTACAGCTAGAAACAATATATAAGTTTGGGTTCTATTGGGAAAACAACAAGATTATTAGAAGCCCAAAGGTCATTTTTCCTTAACTTGAACACTTTTTGTAGCCACTACCTCATTTTCTCCAGAGGTAAACTCAAGTGAGAATGAAACAAACCAACATGAGTAAATAAATGCGTTCTTTGTTATCCCATTATCCATATTGTAGGAATTAAAAATGGCATTTTAAATTACAAAACAACAAATGGAATTTCTACACTTTGAAAGCACACTAAAACCTTTCATTGGCATGTGTGGAATGGATGGTAAGAATGAGAGAAGGATGCACCTGAAGGACCAATGCAACTTTTTAAAAAAAAATCCAACCCCCACCCCAACAACTATTTCTTCCTTTTTTGGCAGTGTTATGCCTTATTCACATAATGATCCTCAACAAAAGCAATTTGAAGAAGATTTGGCATTGTTCATAGCTAAAGAACTAGTGCCATTATCTTTTGTTGAAATTCCATTCTTTTGGAGGCTAGTTTTGAGACAAAATCCTCATCTTAATTTCCATGTAGGTGAGTGTTAGTAAATGAAATCTTGCTTAAGATTACAAAAAAGACGAAGGAAACGTATATTTCTTTAGCTCTTGAGTCCTGTAATACTTGCATAGTAAGTTTTGAATTATGGATGTCTAGAGCGGGAATGGATGTATTTGTTTTCATTGTGCAATTTTTGAATGGCGAAAGGGAGCCTTGTCATGTAATCATTGGTTTTTTTGAAATGGTTGATACTTTCGGGAATGCCATGGCTTTGCAAGTGAATGAGGCCCTTGCAAAACATGGGTTCAATGCTTAGGTTATTACATATGTCAAAGATGAGGCATGTAATATTTCAACCAAGACCATTGTATTGACTTTTATTGTATCATGTGAAGTATTGGGGTTGACAACACCATTTGTG
This sequence comes from Sphagnum tenellum, assembly GCA_963921925.1. NCBI lineage: Eukaryota > Viridiplantae > Streptophyta > Sphagnopsida > Sphagnales > Sphagnaceae > Sphagnum > Sphagnum tenellum. Next base: position 21,073,645 of record OY998147.1, on the reverse strand, counting down.
GGGCCATGTTGGGGGCATACCATGTCTAAGTGTTGCCAATATCTTGCCAATGGTTCTAAAGTTTGTGCTGGCCTAACCTCTATTTCTATCAAAGAAACACAATCCATTTTGTAAAATACTATCACATGAACTAAAAAAGTGGGAAGGGATGACAAGAGTGGCACAAGGCATGTACAGATTCCGATGTGCCCCAATGGAAGCTCAAGATTCATGTGAAAACCAGGTTTGTTTCTTGAATCATTTTGTTTCAACAGACTTTGGAATTCAAACCCACAATTGTCTTATGTTATGGAAGGCAATAATCATTGGCCCTTCAAGGCCATGTGCCAAGTCCACAAGTTTGGGCTATAGCTCATTTTGTTTCGAATACCTTGGGTTTTGTGGTTCAACAATGTGTGTTGAATCAAAGCCAAGGTTATTGACTACTTTTGGATGCCCTTGTTGCAGCAATTTCACTTGTATATCAAATGTGAACATATTGCTTAACATTTGATTCCATTGAGACCCTAGACTTTGATGGTGAATTTCAAGTCTTTCGACAATGCATGAAAAAACATGTTATACAAGTTCTAGAATCTTTCCTTTCATTCATGCTTTGTTTTCAATCTCGTAAAGCTCACATTATGTTAACAATGATGTTAGAAACCCAATACAAGGGGTTGGGGTTGGTCATTCAAAATGTTGGCATGGAGAGGGCTTTTCAAACTACAAGTGAGTATGATAAAACAACATTGTTCATGCTCCTTGTTTGTGCATACAAGTTTCTAAACCCAACTAATGTAAATGAAAAAGTTCCTAACTTTTCAGAAAGTTTTCAATCTACAAGTTTTTATGATTTCATGGAAATTGACGAGGATATGGCATTGTCAGTGGTGAAAGAACAATTTACCCATTTCAAGATCAAGAAAGGCATCAAAGAGGAATGCAAAGATCCACTTGCATGGTGGAGAGCCCATGGCGTACATTATTCATATGTTGGGTTTGTAGCTTGCCAAATTTTTGGTATTGTAGGTTCTCAAATTGAGGCAAAAAGAGTTTTTAGTATTGTGGGCATTTGCAAAGACCTACAACGCTCTCAATTACGCATTGACAATCTTGAGATGCTTATAAGCATTTACCTTGGCCCAATGATGCCTATGTTGGTGGTTCTCCCTCGATGGAGAAATTCATGAAAAGTGAAGAAATCTTAATGGATGGAAATGAGGATGTAATTGCATCACTCAAGCTCTTGGAGTTGGACGAAACCAATGCTAGGGTTTAGGTTGTTGCTTTATGGCCTAGGAGTTGGATGTGATGGAACCTAAAATTTTGCTAGATTTCAAGTTTATTTTGTTTTTTTCCTTGTATGCCATTTGCATTTGAGATTGTTTGTTTTCTTGAATTCAGCAAAGGGAAGGCAGAATTTTAAGGTGTTTTGGGGTCAACATTGGGTTTTTTTTAAGGGTTCAATGGGGGCAGATTTGGGGACTGTTTTGGGGCTCAAAGGGGATGCATTTGGGGTTTTTTTTTAAGGGCTGAATTAGGACAGATTAGGGGACTGTTTTGGGGCTCAAAGGGGGTACATTTGGGTTATTTTATAAGGGTTGAATTAGGGCAGATTAGGGGACTGTTTGGGGCTCAAAGGGGGTTGCATATGAGGGTGTTTTTAAAGGGCAGATTTGGGGACTGTTTTGGGGCACAAAGGGGGTGCATTTGGGTTTTTCTTTAAGGCTGAATTAGGACAGATTTGAGGCTGGGTGTCAGGATTTTTGAAGGCTGAATCAAGAGGGACAATACTCACATTTCAAAGTTGGCATACAAGTGCATGAGACTGGAAAATGTGGAACCCATTGCATATGAAATGGTACAGTAGTCACTCGATTAAGTCCGCATTTTTTAAAGTCTGCATCGCGGATAAGTCCGCATTCTGTAGGGCTAAAAATGCGAATCAACATATACGGAAGTGTTTATTTTGATCGTGTAAATCAGCCACCTCACTGCCAAAAATCTGCCTTCTCCTCTTCAACAACCTCCCCCCAAACTTGTTGTTGTTTTCCCTTCTTATCAGCTTCTTCCTCAAGTTTCTCTTTCAAGCTTTTTCTTTTTTTACCTGCCGTTTCCCTACTATTCATTAATGTTCATCCTCTCCTTCTCATCGTTTCCAGCCGCCATATCCAGCACCTAACACACAACCAGAGGAAACCCTGCCCATGCAAATCTATGCAACATTAACTGCACATCGTAGCAAAGATGGCCCATAAATCAGATCTAATTCCTACAATCAAGACATGTTCACACTTGTAGTTGTGACATGTTTTGGTGTTACACTATACCTATTCAAAGAGATGAGCAGTATAGGGCTAAGTCCGCAACATTCGGATAAGTCCGCATTAGGACGCCCAGATCAAGGTGCGGACTTAACCGAATGACTACTGTACTGATTCATTAGAAATTAGAATTGTTAAATTAGTTTTAGAATTTAAAAATAGATTACAATTGCCTCCTGAACCGGCCTCCTAAAAGCTTTGTAACAAATCTCAATTTTTTAATAAATGAAATTTTAATTTTTAAATTGTTTCCAATGAGTTTTGCTGTTGTAGAACCTGTAACCGGGAGGTTATCAGAAACCTAACCTCACCTACCCTAGAATCGAGAACCAGCTTGAATTCGGGGAAAAAAAAAAAAAAAAACTGGAACGGGAGCCGACCATTACATAAGAAAACCGGATCCGGAACGGAGTCCCAATTTTATTAAAAAAAAGAACCGGAATCGACCTCATAAATTGTTTTGAAACCCGAACCGGAGGGTCCCCCTCAAACCTAAGAACCACCCAACACTTGTATTCACCATCCGTCCCCGTGTTGTCAGGCTGAGGTCAGGACTCGCCGCCAGAGGGATATTATGCAAATAATCTGTGAACAGTCTGATACCTTCCCCTTCTGGGATTTTCTCGTGCACAAAATATAAAAAACGCCAACAAGTTGTGTCCAAGCTCTATGCTCATGTAAAGAAAAGCTTACATAGCATTAAAATCTTGAAGTAAAAGCTTAGATAGTCCCAGGCCTTCAAATCTTTAAGTAAAAGCTTAGATAGTCTTAGGTAAAGACTAGGTGGTCCCAAGGTAGAAAGTGCATGTAGCCTAATCACTTGAGGTTATGTGAAAATATTAGGTTGCCAAGGGTTCCAGCTACCAAAATTTGCTGCCCCTTTGCAAAACTGCCCTTGCAATAAATTCTTAATGTCACAAATTATGTTTCTTGATCTGAGTTTCAAAGCAAGGGAAACAGTTGTGAAGGAGTCAGGTCTAAGTTTGCCCTGCCATTTTATATGACCATCTTTGAAAGACACTTCTGACATGAATTAGCAAAACTTCCTTGATCATTCTGGCTGTTGTTCTCCGAATTCTCCAAGAGGTTACTACTGTGATTTTTGAGCTGTTCTTCTCCGAATCCCCCAACATATCACTAATATGACTTTTTGAAATCGAAATTGCATCTCTTGCATCACTTTCACCACCTCAAAGAATCCAACACATACATGCAAGTGCTACCAAAATTGTGATCTGTGAAATCAAATTTAGCAAATTTAGGGCTTCGTAGACTCTCCTTCATCATTTTTTGAGCTGCTTCCAGGGTATTTTTGTGACTGTTCTCTTGCTAACCTTTCTGACTTGAGCCTTCATGGGTTTCCTGACAGCCAGTGACTTCTTGTGGACCTGCCTCTTGCAAGAAGCCTGAGACACTTTTCTAGCTTTCTAACGCATAATTCCAAATTGCAAAACAACACAACTCTACCAAAACTTTGAAGATTAGTTCTCCAATGGTTATGATTCCCTTACAAAGTGGATTGCAAAACCTTGCTCTCATAATCAAACCATATAATCTTCTATGTATTCTTTACCTCTTGGAACTTGTGGAGTACATCTTGAGAAAATTTACATTAGTTCATGATTAAAAAAAATTATCCCAAGGGCAACTTTAATTTTGGAAGTCAAAACCCTAGGCTACCTAATGTTCTTACAAACCTTCAAGCCACTAGGCTACATAGACTTTGTAGCTTTGGACTTTATCATAGGCTACCCAAGGTTTTTATTCTAACATTCCTAGGCTATCTAAGCATCCTACTTTAGGTTAGGCAAGGTGGCATGTTTTATAGGTTCCCTACACTTACACCTTCCTCACTTCGCCTTTATCATGGCCTACCTAAGCTTTTTCACATAAGTAGGCCTTCAACATAAGTTGACCTTCCGGTATTCCTTATCTGTGCCAACTTGGAGATAGGAATCTGAATGGGTTAGGTCCATCAAGGAACAAAGCAAATTTCCTTGTTACGCAATCCACCTTGTGCCATTTCTGAGGTCCACTGCCAAGGCCCTAGCATGCCCCTGGGTTTGCCTAATTGGCCACTCACTGGATAATCTGCTTATTAAACATGCGGATTTTGAATGTTAAATAAGCCACTCTTGGGCCAACCCAGTTATTAAAAATGCAGATACTGCATGTTAAATTAATCAGAGTAAAATGCGTAATAGTGACGACTTGCTTTCAAAGCCTAGGGGAAGATTTCAAAGGAATATAGTTCGCTCAGCTAATTTGCCTAGTTCACTTGTCGTTCTTCTAAAGTCAACTTTGCCAAATTGTGAAGTTACTAGCCTTTGGGTATTTTGTCAAGAGGCCTTTACCGTGGCCTACCTAAGCTTTTTCACATTAGCCTATGGGCCTTCAACCTAAGTTCACCTTTTGGTATTCCATGTACCTGTGCCAACTTGGAGATAGGAATTCTAATCGGGTTAGGTCCATTAAGGAACAAAGCAAATTTCCGCCAAGGTTGTTACACAATCCGCTTGGTCCACCCCCCAGGTCCACTGCCAAGGCCTTAGCGTTATTTTAACATGCAGCCATCCCTATTACGGATTTTATGGCTTGCTTTTGAAGTGGAGGGGAAGATTTCTCTGGAATAAAGTTTGCTAACTGCAGAAAAGAAATTCCGGCAGTGGGCAGTCCAAACATTGAGTGGACTTGGCAATTTGACAAAATAGTCAAATAACATTGTGGAATTGGAGACTTGGGAAGCAGATGTGGTAATGTGGACTTTGCAATTTGGCAAATGTGCAAAGGCGTCTTGACAAAATACCCAAATGGTAGCAAGGTGAACTTCAGGATTTAACAAAGTTGATTTGAGAAACAGGACAAGTGAACTTGGCAAAATAGCTCTGCAAAAATATTTTTGCTCTAAACACCAAAAAACTCAGTTCCGATCTAAACATTCTAAACACTTTCACCAAAAAAACCAGTTCATCTCATGTGAAACCGATTCTAATAAGGTAAGACTTCCAAAATTTGGATCCAAGGCAATAGTCCCTGCCCCCACAGGGACAGGGCCCAACAAACTTGGTGCAAAATGGGGGCAGCCGCCATTCTACAAGATTCTGTGATGGAAGCTTTTAGCATTTGTGACAGATTGAAAGTACCCACATCATGTAATCAATAGTTTGTATCACTCCATTAGAACATTGGAACAAAATAAAATTTCAGATTGGGATGACACATTCAAGCCTACACATATGAGCAGTGTTGTTTCTTTCATTTTTGTGATGTAGCCTAGCATGGGTGGTGAGCATTCCACAAGAGATTCAGTGTAATAGGCAATAATCCGACAAAAGATTGAGCTTTAATGGCGAAAGGATCTGAGGAAACTGCCAAAACGGTAGAAAACTAGCAGAAAAACTGCAACCTGGCACAGTAACCCTCATCCAGGAGCAGCGTCTGGGGAATTGGAGTTTAAAGGTCCTGTTGTGGTGGTTGCGCCTCCCCAGAGGAGGCTGAAAATTTGTGCCAGTTCGCCAGAAAAAAAACTCTGCTCATGAGGGGTCTATCGCAAACAACTATTTTGTCAAATTCATTTAGTTAAGTTCATGCACATGTTGTCAAGTTTGATTTTGTCAACCCATCTTGATCTATGGATGACGTTGGGATGGTTTCGACTTTATAACTAAAGTGTTTGAGTATCGTTCAAAATAAAAATCCCATATTGTTCGTGTTTGGTTGAAAACCTATAGCTATATATTCACTGTATTTGTGTAGCTTGACAAAATGCCTTGATGCTCATTTGTGTTTCAATCTCTAGTTATGTATAGTAGGTGACTCTTTCACACATAGAAAGAGTCTCCAATCGCTTGTATTTGAGAGAGGGAGAGACAATTTCATACGCAACAATGATAACAAGCCAACCATGTCTTAACACTCTTTTAGTACCCATAAGTACTCACAACTCAATATTACTAGCTTGCCATTTCTAAGTTCATATTGTAGTAAGTTGTTAGTGTTCTCTTATGTTGTTTCTAGAGTCTTTGGAACGATAAATGTATACATAGTTCTAACGTGTCAAGTTGAAACATAGCAAACTTTGATATTCAAAGCTGCAAAAAGGGCAAATTTGTCAATGGCTAGTCGAGGGGATGTAGTTGTTGCAAATGGAGAGTTCAAGCATTATGAAGGGCACACCACAGTCTATGTGGTGCTTGCTTGTTTCTTGGCTTCATTCAGTGGACTCATGTTTGGTTATGACATTGGAATAACTGGTGACTATTTTTCACAATTAACTCCCATGTTTGGTGTGCAATATGTTACTCTTTTTTTTGAGATTTGAAGTGATTTGTTGAAGTTTTGATTTGAAATAATTGTGTAACTTGGGAATTGTGGTTTGGAATAGTGTTTTTATTGGAACTAAAAATTGACTAGATGTAAAACAACTTGGTTTGTTCCATTTAGGTGGGGTGGCACAAATGAATGATTTCTTGGAAAAGTTCTTCCCAGTGGTGGTTGTGAACAAGGAGCTCGAATATGAATCAGGGAAAGGGAACCTTTACTGCCAATACAACAACCAACATTTACAAGCATACATTTCATCCCTTTACCTTGTAGGATTTGCATCCACCTTAGTGGCAGCTCCCATCACAAGACTTTATGGTAGAAAAACAAGCATACTTATTGCTGGGATTTCTTTCCTCATAGGTGTTGTTCTCAAAACATCAGCTCAAAATTTGGCCATGCTTGTTCTTGGACGAGTCTTATATGGTTGGGGACTTGGATTTTCCAACCAGGTTAGTGTCAAAAAGTTGAACTTTAGTTGGACCCAATTATGTTGTTATTGTTATGACAATTTTACCTTTGACACAACCAATTCAAAGTGAATGACATGAGTGAAAATTTAATACATTGTTGAAGTAAATATCATTTTTTTCAACTCACATCATGATAACATCAACAAGTTGAAAATAAATTATGACATGAATCAAGGTTGGTGTTGGGCAATGCTTTTTATTTTTTCCTAATGTTGCTTCCTCTTCTAGGGTGGGTTGTATAACTATTTGCCATGGGAGGTTAAAAGATTTTAGGAATAATGTTCAACCTAGGTTGTTTTGAAAGGGTCCCATTTGATCATGTGGAAGTGGCTTTGCTATTCAAGTTCTAAGTGTTTGTATAATTTTGAATGCACCAAATACTTGAGTAGAATGACATTTGAACTTGGTTCGTTTTTCATTTAGTAATCTAAATAGATATCCATTGGTGTTAAAAAAATTCTGACCATAGTTGTGAAGCAAATGCACTAAATTTATGATATTTCACATTTAGGAAATAATGTCATAAATAGGAACTTGAAAATATTCCATCACAGCCTTCTTCAAATTTTCATGGATTATTTTTCTTTTCAATGTTTTGTTTATGGTATGCAGGCTGCACCTTTATATATGTCTGAGGTTGCACCCTTCAAATGGCGAGGACGCTTGACTTACCTTTTTCAACTTTCTCTAGCAATAGGTGCTTTTTGTGCCAATGTGATCAACTATGGCACATCAAGGCTTGTCCCTAATGGATGGAGGATTTCTCTGGGTTTGGCTGGAATTCCTGCAATTATTATTACCATTAGTGGGATTATCCTTTCTGACACTCCAAATAGCTTAGTTCATCGAGGCAAACAAGAAGCAGGAAGAAAAGGACTTGAAAAGATGCGAGGAACAACCAACGTGGACATTGAATTTGAAGACATTTTGATTGCCAGCAACCAAAGATCTGCTAAGGAAAGTAATGCTTTCAAGAATGTATGGAAAGGGAAGAGCAGACCCCCTCTTATTGTATCTTGTATCTTCCAAATTTTCAACCAATTCACTGGGATTAATGACCTCACATTCTATTCCCCAGTTTTATTTTCAACTTTGGGTTTCAAAAGTGGTGGAGCTCTTTTTACCGCAACGGTTTTAGCTGGGCTTTCAATATTCTCCGTGTTGGTTGGCTTATCATTAATAGACAAACTTGGGCGCAAGGCAATACTCGTTGAAGGCAATGTCCAAATGTTTTTATCTGCGGTAAGTAATATTCAAAAAATTGAAACCTAATAATTTTATTCATTTTGTTAAATACATATTGATTTCATATAAGCTAATATTAACTACAACATATTTTTCTGTCTAAATTGGTGCACAACCTAATCAATCAAAACCTATTGTAATGCCTTAAATCCTTGAATTTAATGAAACAATGGCTTCCAAAGTTAAAAGTAATATGAAGGTGCATAGAGCCCACCTTACTAAAAGAAAGTTGTGAACATTGTTATGTATAGAACACGTATCCAGTAACATAACCTTTGGTTAATACTAAAGTTATTATTTAATCATGTATTTAAACGGCCACTTAAGACTACAATTGGACTTGTCATTCTGGAAACCACGAAAGTTTGATTTGCCAACTCCTTACATAGCAAACTTTTAGTTGGAATTTCCCACGTGTGTTAAGATTTCAAAATATGCTTGAAATTGAAGAATAATGGAGTTCATAGAATTATGTGAAATATTGTATGTATTTCAAAAATACACAAATGGATCCAAACATGTGTCAAATCTTTTCCATCCAACATGTTACCACAAATAATTTGTCAACTTTTCCATTGATGTACTTGTATTAGCAAATGCTCAAATTAATGTCATGTGGGGTAACAATCAAAAATAAACTTCTATCATATCTTGAACCTAGACATATGTGTGATTTTTTGAAATGAAACAAATTGAAATAATCTCAACAATTTGCACCACCAAGTGTGAAAGAACATAAGGTTTCTGAAAAATAAGCATAAGGTCTTTGGGGGGAATGAAAGTAGGCTAAATAAAAATACTCATGAAAAAAAATTAATTAATGATTTTTTGTCAAATATCACATGAAACACATATTTTGCATATATTTTCTACTAGTCATAGAAGGAGAATATTGGCATTTAAACTATATATACTTACCAAAGAGATGTCCATAAGTGAATTGTTTGATGTGACTTTACATTTAACTAATTTGATACTCTCATTTTATGTTCTTAATACTTTATGGAACATTTGTAATCGTATGTGATCCCTTGGCCATTCCATGGTATATGCATTATCATATCCATGTTATAATAAACATAAAAATGATTTTAATGGAATAAATAATGGTTGAATAGTATGCGTAATTATTGGAAGAAATCACCTTTTCTTTTCATTTTTAGAAATAATGACGTCAAATTGTTCAATCTTTGTTTTTGCAAGATGCTTGAAGTTTCTAGACCATATAGTGGTAATGTCCCCTAATATCACATATGCCCATAGTAATAAATGCATTCAATTTACAAGAATAATGTTGTAATTCTTTCTGCTGCAGAGTACCCTTTGCCCCATTTTTTTCACCTTGGCAATTTAAGCCATGTTTTGGGTCCATATCATACACATTTTGGGCATGTAACATGCTACAAGACCCTTGGCACAATTTACCTGGCATGTTCTGTGCCCTTGGTACATGTAACATGATGGGTTTTGGGCACAAAACATGACAAGGTGAAAAAGAAAAAACGGAAAGGAAAACTTTGTACTAGTATTCTTGTATCAATTGCATTAACAACTATGGACATTACTCCCTAGATATAAATGTGCACTGTGAATAACAATGTTAACTGGTTGAGAGCATTTCTTCCAATTTGAGAACATGAAGATGAAATGTGTGTAGACCATGAGTGTACTAATTTCATAAACATTGCACAAAATAGAAGGACCTTCATCAAAGTAGTGGTTTTTATTCCTACACATTTGATTGAGACACTGAAAATAGATTTCGAAACAGTGATTGCAATGAGCTGCCATCCCATTCTTTTATAATAGGGATGTAAAATCTATAAAACTCAGTGTGTAATTCATGATGCAGGTTGCAATCGCTATAATCCTTCGATATGGGTTACAAGATGAAGTGCGCTTGTCACATCCACTGGCAATCATTTTGGTGGTGTTTGTATGTTTATTTGTTATGGGATGGGCTTGGTCATGGGGGCCATGTGAATGGTTAATTCCAAGTGAAATTTTCCCACTTGAAACAAGATCAGCAGGGCTGAGCATCGGAGTATCTGTGAACTTTTTATTTAGTTTTGTGATCGTTGAATCATTTTTGAGCATGTTATGTTCCCTCAAGTGGGGCCTCTTTGTCTTCTTTGCTATATGGAACTTTTTCATGCCATTTTTCGTGCTCCTATATGTGCCTGAGACCAAAGGAGTGCCCATTGAGGAAATGGAGCTGGTGTGGAGAAGGCATTGGTTTTGGAAAAGATTCATGCCAGTTGACAATTATATTGACAACTCTCCTCAGAAACCTTGAAACAAAACCGCCTCAAATATACACATGTATGTAACTTTTAAATGCCATTTGACTTGTATCTAGGTTGCAAAATGATGTCCAGTTTGAACTTGGAAAATTTCAAACAAAAAGTTATGATTATCACAAGGTAGTCAGGGCAAGATAGATTGCCTACTTATGCCCTGATTCACTAGTACAACATGTATAGTTGTGGAGGTGTTAAACAAATGCGAATTTATGTCATCCTAAATTTCCAATGTGGTGGGAAATATGTGTCCTTAGTTGTCTTCTTTGCTATATGGAACTTTTTCATGCCATTTTTGGTTTTCCTTTATGTGCCTGAGACCAAAGGAGTGCCTATTGAGGAGATGGAGCTTGTGTGGAAAAGGCATTGGTTTTGGAAAAGATTCATGCCAGTTGACAATTATATTGACAACCCTCCTGAGAAACCTTGAAACAAAACCGCCTCAAATTTATACATATATGTAACTTTTAAACAACATTTGACTTGCTTCTCGGTTGCAAATGGTGTCCAATTTGAGCTTGGAAAAATTCAAACAACAATTTATGTTTATCACAGGGTAGTCAAGTCAAGATGGTGTGCTTACTTATGCCTTGATTCACTAGTACAACATGTATATTTAAGGAGGTGTTAAACAAATGGGAATTTATGTCATCCTAAATTTCCAATGCGGTGGGAAATATGTGTCCTTAGTTTGTGTCTAGCATTGAACTCTTTAGCTAATTCTTGTACTAAATTACTACTTCTCCATATGTTGTCTTCATGTTGTATTAGTGTGGCATATCCTATTGAACACCTCTTGTATTCTAGCTTGAATTATTCAGTGTTTTTCTAAGTTTTAGTTTGGTCTTCTATGCCCATTTAACTCATCTTTGATCATATTAGGAAGTTGTTTACTTTTTGAACTTTAGAAGCCCAATGCTTTATTATACTTAGTACTATGTTTAAGCTAGTGTGTACATATTGTAACTTATTTTACAAGGTATATGTGTTTTTGTGAAATCCAAATTTTGTACAAATTTTGTTGATTTTTTGGGTGATTTTTTTACATTTTTATTGAATTTTTATTAAATTTTTAAATAATTTTTTTAATGACCCTTGCTTCATAGGTCTGAAAATTATGAAACCAGCACAGTGCATCTGTACTCACAAAGGGCAAGTTCAATGATATGAAGAGCACACCTCCATTTTTCCCAAAGTTTTATAAATTGATTACTATTGTATTCTTAGGATGAAAATGCTCAAAATTAATAACTCAAGTTTTACTTTGATGTTTTTTGACATATAGTTTTCAATATATGAGTCACTATGGAATGAGCACTCAGACATGTATGGCTAGTAAGCTCACTGTATTGTTCCACAAACATTACAATTTCTACAATTCAAATTATAGATCTATTTACTTAATCTTTTATTCAATTAGCCTTTCAAGAGTTTCTATGTAAAGTAAAGGATCTCATGTTTTTAAAAATGACAAATTTTATTTTTACAATTATACAAGAAGTAATGATGAAGCCACCATGAAGGTCCATACAATTTAAACTTGATGTTTGCAATATTAATGACACCTTATGAGATTCCTCAAATTGGGGATATTAATAAAAACATGGTATAAACAATTTGATGGTTGACAAATTCTCTTGACTATTTGAGAGGGAGGGTGGAGGCCTTGTGAAAGTTAAGAGCATGGTACATGATCAAAAGTCAAGAGTCATGCCCACCCATCAAATTTATGCTTCCTTTGGCCAATTCCATCTTTGAAATGTTAAAGTCCAAGAAACTATACTTTGAAAATTTTATTTGACAACTATGACCCCATTTGATGTTTGTATTGTGATGAGCATTAATTATCATATTAAAATGTCCACCAACTTGCTTGAAACAATGTAAGAGTGTATCCATATAAATAGTAGGTCTCAACCCATATAAAAGCCATTCACTATGTTGATTAGAAATTGGAATTCTTGTGAGGTGTATCTAGTATCAATAGTTTAAAAAATAAAATAGAAATTCTTCCAAATGATTGTGGTGTAGAACAATGGGAAAAATAATTGGTCATTCATTCGTTGGTGGTTCTAATTTGAATATAGCTCTTCCAGAAGGGGAAAGAGGAAGAAAGTTTGTATCTTTATTGTCGATCATCATCATAGAGTGCATTAGAGGAGAAGATTCAAGTTCAGAAAGCCCATGGCTGTGATGCAACTCAGTTACGTCTAAGCCAAGCCCAACATTTGAAGGGACAATATTAGGGAGAGAGTTAAGGCTAGAGGAGACCCTAGTACCCAAATCAATTATTCCTGCAATATTTTTTCTACAACAACTCAAACACCTAGCATTTGAAAATGTGAGGTCATTTCGAGCCCTAGGTTGGTATAACACGGCACCCATGTTACTACTGTTTAGGCTTGGAAACTGGTCATAGTCTCCACCAATCATAAAGGGGGTAATGTGGGGGGAAAATGGGGATAATTGTGGCATCGAAAGCATTGGGAATGTTGATTCCCCCCTTCGGTCATTATAACAATTGTTGTTGAAGTATTGTTCAACTTCCTTTGTATGATGCAAACATCTTTCCCGATGACACCATTCTTGAGCAAATATGTTCTTCCATTGGCCGGGAGCCTTAACTTTAATACTTTCGGTTTGGCACCCAAACTCACATGTAAATCGAAGCTTCCATAAATTGTCACTGCCAGCGAGAAATTTTAGTTCCAAACACACACACCCAATTCGAGCAAGTGAGATTGCAGGAAGTAATTCCAATATTTTGTTTTTGACCTCAGTCGGGATGATGAGAAAGGATGCTGGCAGTGGAAGCCCAGCTTTCTCACATATCGATGTAAGCAATGGCAGAGTCAACTTGTCTTTCACTTCTTGCCATAGATCAAACACATTTTGAAACACAATTGTGTTGGTGTTTGATTTCATATGTTCATGCTTGTCAATGATGATATTATTAAACTCTGTCTGACAATCCATTGGTGTACTATGATCCTGCTACCCAAAAAATTAGAATTAGGGTTTTACCCTATGACATGATCATATCTTAATATCATGCTGATTTGATAAAACTGGTTGAGTTCATTCTCATCTCATATACCACTTCTCCAAATTCTTGCAAGAACTAGGTTTCTAGACAACAAGTCATTGATTCAATGAAGGCAACCAAACCAAATGATACAAGAAAAAGATTTTTTTGGATGAAATTGCATACATAAAATCAAAGAAGGGTATCTAAATGAGTTTATCATGTTAGATTATGAAGATCCAACAAAATGCAATTCTTTAGGATATGGATGCACATGCATTAACATTCAATTGCAAGGCTTAATTGGAATGGAAACAAAATTTAGATGTGAAAGATATTATTGTTTTTTAGAATTGATGTCAGAATCAATAATAGAAAAGGTTTTGTGCACCATGAGGGAATCGCCAATGTTGTTGTTGATTTCTGAGACTAATATCAATTCTTGTTGCTTCAAGAATCTAGACATAGGAAGGCTAACCCTATGAACTTCAGACTTGAGTTGGCCACTAGTAATGGCCCCATACACTACCAATGCATTTCCAACTATCTGGCAACGAAGTATTATATTTGAATCGACAAAATTTTGCAATCTTGTTGTTGCATCATCTTTAGATTTGGATTTGATGATCTCTGGAAGAGTGTAGTTGAGGTTCACTTGGCCTCCCTTTCCACTCCATCCAGGTGGAAGACCATATTTAAGTTCAAATGAGCGATCATTGATCAACATATCATCACCCTTTGATGTAGACATGATCCCAGCTAATAAAACAAACCCAGTCTCTAGCATCACTGCATGGATTGCCAAAACCAAAAACTCTTGTTGTTCTTTCACCTTTCCATATTCCACTAATAGCACATGCTGCAACAAATCTGGAATCATTCCACCATGGGCATCATAATTCCCACTTGATGGTTGTTTTGTTGAGGATAACATCACCAATCCACAATCTGACAATACTTTTGATTCACTCTCCACTTCCATTGCATCATACCCTCCTACAAGATCCGACTCCATAGATGCAACACAAATTTCCAACAAACTTCAAATGAATTACTTTAATAACTTGTTGAATATCTTTTCGGAAGCAATTTCTTTTCCCCCCTTCTCTAGATCAAATTTCTTTTCTCATTGGCATGAATGCAATTTGCATAGCTTCAAATTGAATCTGTTCCATGCACAATAACATTGTATTTGGAATATTTCCAAAACGTTGCAACCTTTTGGAAGAAGAACAAGTGGTAATAGGTTTCTTACCTTTTCATCCATTCCACTTGAAAGACTATTGTGGCCTCTTGATGGAAACCCACATGTTGAGTTTGTGCTTGAGACTTGGAACATGATATCTCAAGGACTAGGCATTCGTTTCCACAATTTACACTCCTATTCACACTAAAATATAAGGGTAAGGGTTGTGATCACCGGGACCATGTCTTCCATTATCAAATGATGTGGCATAATACCCTTTGCACTTGAAGTGGAAAAGCACTAGCATCCAAAGAAAGTAGCATTGTCACCCATGCAGTGCATAATTTTTTTTGTTAAAGGGTGAGTTTTCCTTTGAACTAGGTGTCCAATAGATTGAGCATGGTGTTTGACTTGGGTATGACTTGAATACCAAGGCTGACCTAAAGGAGGAAGGACTCCCCAACTTGCATAATTTAAAAAAACCTTGGAATTCATGTTCCAAAGTTACACTTGAGAATGAAGTTATGAATGAAACATGAAATTATTTAATGTTAGGATGTAAGGATGTAGGTAAGGGATGATATTGTCCCAGCTTGTCTTTAGTGCACATGAAAATCCACCCCATGCATACAAAGGATTTAAATGACAAGTTTTTTATTTACATACAATTTTCAGTTATGAACAATTTAAAATGATTCCATGTTAATATATCAAATCCACTTGGAAACACCAAATGAAGAATACATTGATGTTAGATTCAACACATATTAATTCAAATTTTCCTTTTTTTTTTTTTTGGGAAAGTTTTCTTAATATGTTTGAAATTTCAAAAAATAAAAATATTGACTTTGCCTAATAATGAAAAAAATATGGAAAATTCAATAAGTTATATTGGTGTCTTGTTTTAGACCTATGGAAGTATCATCGTAATAAGTCCTATTTTGAAAAATAAGAGGAGGGTTTGTGGCTTTGAGAATTGGAAAATTACATTCATTTCATGAAGGTTGATTTTGTAATAGGTTGGCCTACCTTTTTAAGGGATTATGCCCAAACACAATGAATGCAATTATCATGTGAAGGTTGAAGATGCATGGCTATTTGTGCAAGGAACTCAAAGCTTGAGTTGAAGTTGAGTTCATCCTAGGTGTTGAGATTAGTTGTAGATATTGTCTTTCATTTTAGGTGTGTCCCATATACATAAATTGAAAGTAGACCCATTCCAAACCAATTTTCAACTTACAATATTAGATTTCAAAGTCCATATGGAGTCCTTTGTGTCCATCCACATAGATAGATCACACTTGTATTTGTGTAAAACTCACATAAGTTTAAATAAGCAAGATTGTTTCTATTGTATGAATTGGGTTAACATCAACATGGTTTTAGGCTTTTAATAGGTTGAAACTTATAACCTTTGAATAATGTAAAACTAAAAAGTTCAAACCTCAATAGACCAAAAGGAGTACAACATTTTTTTCACGATGCATCATCCTATGTCATGAAATCAAAGTACCTTCTGCCTTGATCCTTGAATTCTATTTGTGTTTTTTAAGTATGTAGTCAATTGAAAGGTGACAATTTGCTTAAGGAGTGCATACAAATGCCACCATTAGCACTAGCACCACCATTGTAAGGCATTATGAAACCCAACAGTACAAGGCACCATCATTGTGAGAAGTTCCACAAGCATCATGATCCACCATTGTCTTTAATAAAAAATGAGTGGCAAAGTTTGAATTGCCATTATTAAAAAATTCAAATTGCTTTGAAACTGGGTTGGTCCAAGCACAGGCTTAGGCTCATGTGCTCCAAGCCATGCTCAAGGTGACATAAGTTAGAGGGGTTCAATTTATACCTCCCATATTAATTTTGATTTCATTTGCAAATTTTCATCCGTGTAAAAAAAATTCCAAACTAATTTGGATGTGTGTTTTTCATCCATTGGTGTTTCATCCAACTAATTAACAAATAGTGGATTAATAACCATGCTAGGTGTTTGTGATTGTTCGCATGCTACCTCAAGCAATCTACAAGCTATATTAGAAATATCCATAAAATGACCCCTTTTTTCACCCTTCTTTCAACCTTTAAACATTGTTATTTGAAAAATAATGAAATTTTATTAAATTTAAATATGGGCATAAAATAGTAAAACCCAAGATTATAAGCACAAGGTTTGAAAATATTTATAATTACAATACACACAACAACAATGATTGATTAAAGGCAATTAGGAAAAAAAACAAGATGAAACTCAAATTTGAATAAATTTGGTGTTAATTTGAGTTTCAATCCCATTTAAGCTTAGTGCATTTTTTACAATATTTTTTAGTAATCTCACCCCCTTTATATCAAACAAGAGGTACTAATGTTGTGTTTTCTTTCCTTTATGAATATCTTTATTATATTATAAATGTTATGTTTCATATTTTGTAGCAAACCAAAAAAAATTCATAGATGTTTGTGACATGAAAAGTGTCCATGACTTAAAAAAAACTTAATCTTCAAATTAAAAGTTAAATTTTAATATTTAATTTTTGTTTTGATGTCATACATAGTTTGATTGGTGTGATTTTTGAAACATTCAAGTCTTGTTTAAAGGAATCATTTCATGGTGGTTTGAACATGAGTTATTGAAACCTTCACTAAGGTGTTAACAATGTTCAACATTCCTTGGATTTTCACCTTAATGGGTTGGGGTCAAAAACAAAATCAAATTTACATGTTATTCACATTGTTGGTTTCTTGGAGAGGTGAGGGATGTATATATATGTCATAATGAGATAATAATGAAACAAAAGTTCCTCGAGGCTATCCACAAGAAAAAGGAACACACTCCAACAACATTTTTCATGTCGAATATCAACATTTTTGTGTAAATCTTTTGTGGTCAAATATTTACTTGTATGAGCACCAAACGATTAACCTCCCCTAACTTTTCACATCTTGTCAAACCCCATAAGTCTTGTCACCCATTTCCTCCTATACACCCATACATAGACCCCTCTTTCACCTACCCCCTCTTGATGCAAATCCTTACACCATTAACTTCAACACCTTTTGCCAACCATGTGCACGCCACTATCATCCCATATTGACCCCTACCTTTCTGTGTTGAAATGTCCTCACAACTCAATATTATCTTGATTTTTTCTTGTATTCCTCAAATTTTGCCTATGCCCCCTCCCAATCCAATAGTTCAAACATTAATTCTTGACCAAACCCCCCAACGTGCCCTCATCCCCCCAATCTATCCCTATCAATGTGCAGCTCTTGACTCATATGTGGGCACAAATTTACTTAACAAGGTATAGTTTGACGCCAACAGTCTTGTCAAGTATTTAGTGTGCCAAATTTAAATTAACATGATTGTTGAGCCCCGATACTTGCTTCACTCCATCCCTACCTGCATGAACATAAGCTTGGGTTCTAACCATAGACATCCTTAGACTTTTCATTTAGGTCTTCCACATCCTTGCTTAAATTCTTGAATCCTTCTTGCCCTTCGATGTGGGCAACTTACACATGGGATGTGAACAACTACATTGCTTCCTTTTAATCATTCCCAATTTAACATCACCTTCTTGAAAGACATGGTTTACACTTTAATTGATGTCATCATAATCGATCCAACATGGAGATATTTACTTCCTTGATCATGTTCTACCCAAGGTTTCATTGCCTTTAAGGAGGCAAACATAGACCCAAAAAAGAAAAAGAAAAAGGAGTTATTGTGACTAGCACCCAACAAATCAATTCCTCTGTTTAGCAATCAAATTATTTGATTGTTTGCACAAATAATCAATTGATTTGTTACCATGAATGTGCCAATGTTACATGGAGTATGAAAGGGCCTAAAGGTCCTCCACTTTCTATGTTGGTTACTTTCTTTTGCCAAAGACTTTTCAGTACCCTCAAAAAAATGCAAGCATCTTCCATCTTAAATCAAGCAATGATGCTAGGTTTAATTAACTCTCAACTTCCCCCTTTGGGACACACCTCCCATTCCCATTGCAAACTTGTTGTGGGCAGTTGAGAGAAGATACCCACTATCACTTCTTTGCTAATGAAATTTAAGTCACAGTCATGAAGAAAATGATAGGTGGAGCTTCAGAACGAATTCAATGAAACCACAGCTGTCTTTCTTTCTCATCCTCAGGCTTTTTTGCTTCTTTCGGGTTCAGGTTCGAGAATTTCCCATCTCCAAACCCTGAGTGTGTCTCTTATGCCCAAGTCTGCAGTTTCATGTGGTCTAATTCTGGTGGAGGAGTGGTCAAAGTTATGAGAGATGAATCTCACATGAGGTTCTAATCTTTGATTGGAGATGCAGGTGCAGCTGCTGATGGAACTGTCACACTAGTCTCATTGACAATATTCCAGATGCATGAGTGGATATTTAAACCGGATGTGTATTTCAAGTGTCAAGGAGAGGAGAGGAGAGGAGATACTTGCCAGATGTCAAGGACAAGGATCACCTGTACAAGTATGTTGGACAAGAGTCTTCGCAGGTAAGTCCTGGAATTTTCCGTGTGCTTTTTCTCAGAGAATGTATTCTTTGACACTTTGCTTCCCTTACCCTGGTTCAGCAATGAACAGGGAGGAACCTGGCACATCGATTTGGCTCACTTGAAATTTCTCCTCTTTAGGTGATGTGGGTCTGGTCTTTATGCTTATCAGCCTCTCACAACATTGGTGGGCACAAAGTGCAAGCAATGTGGACTTTATAAGAAAGATACATTCAAGTCAGATGACATATTTGATGAATGGGAGCTTTGCCCTTTCAATTTCACCCTGGATCCTGAAGGCCACTATTTCAGTTGAAGGACAAGGAGTTCAATATGACACTGTCATGCCCACAGTGCAGTAAGTTTCAGGTTTCTTAGATTCTCAGCTTCAGAACATCTTCTCGTCACTAATTGTGCTTTCTTCCAACATTTTGAAGGGTCTGAGTATGTGGAGTTTCAGTTTGTGGATCATATGTGATGACTTGTTGATTTAGGAGCCTTTTGGAAAAGTTAACTGAACTTTGGTATGCATCCTGATAATGGTTTCTTGGTCAAATTCTTCTTTGGCACTAGTTCTGTATGATTCTTTTTTTGACTGTCTATGACAGTTAGAATTCTTTAGCCCTACACATGTGCAAGCTTTCAAGCTTGATGCACATGTGAAGAAAATTAAAAAGTTTGAAAAAATGCATATTTTTCTGTCTTAAGGGTTTGCCTTCCATTTCTGGTATATCTATAGGAAGGAAAATGAGAGGATGGTCTGATTCTTTGTAAGTGACACTCACAAGGTTATGACTTGACACATTCTTGTCATGCTTTTTTGCGTTTTGGTGGAACTGATCAATTCACCATCAAAGTGTTATTGTTGAGTTTTCTCAGCAATCTCATTAATGTATTATGTTTAGGAAGGCCAAGTTATATGTGTGAAAAGTAAGAGCAATTGTTTGCAGATGGCACCTTCTACTATGGCCTGGATTAGATAAGTGTTCCTTATTATCAAGTCCACTGCTGTGGGGCTTTTTACTTTGGTTTGCATTTAACCCTCACATGTTGCTGTGCTGGGCACCGGTCATGTCAATTGAGACCTGTGTTCGGTCCCTGTATTGCAGATGTGACTCATCCTCAAGATGAGGTGTCAAGCCCAGATGATCCATCCAGTGGCAAACAGATCTCCAAGTACTGGATTCTGGTGGTGGTGATAGTGGTTGTTGGGGTCTTATGCCTGGCTGGTCATGCACTTGTTGCCTACTGTCTGTGGCACCACAAGCAAAGGAAGGAAGAACAAGCACAGTTTGTACAGTTATTTGAAGATGATGAATATTTAGAGGAAGAGCAAGATCTAAAGGATGATCTCTAGCGAAGCATTCTATCTAAATTGTGGATGTCTGGTGGCTTGACCTGGCTCCTACTACAAAAAAAATGGACAGGGGGATTAGTATTTAGTCTTGAATTTAGTGGATTTTTGTTCGATGTAGCATGATGCAAGGACCTGCACCTCAAGCACATCAACCCACCATGCATTTCGGTGCATGGTGACAGGTGACTTAGATTTGGTAGTTTTGCCTCCACTTGTTATCCACTACAGAAGTAATAGCTTTGTAGTATTGCTGTTCCAAAGGTACTCCTTACCTCACAGATGAGTAAGAAGCACCTGCAAGAGACTGAAAGCAATTCCTTCCACCAAACTGTAGGTTCTTTCAGTTTGTGAAACAACGGGAAACCGGAGGGTTCTTTGAACTCCAGTTGGGAACTGCCGGTTCTTTGATTTTAAAACTCCAACAACTAGAACCTAGATTTTAAAACACAAAAAAACTGCAGTTATTGAATTTTAAAATTATTTCTTAAAAATCTGAAAAGGGGGTTTTCTTGATTTTAAATTTAAAATAATAACCAGAAGTGGCTGTTCTTTTATTTGAGAGTTAAACCCGGCAAAAGAAGAGAACCCCGGAACCGCTGGTTATCAACAACATCAGATACCCGCACAACAGTGGTGGCAACCCTAACATTATTCTCACACTTTCGTTCAACGTCATTGGTAGGTAGGCAGGTAGGTAGGTACTTGGTACCTAGTGCCTAGTACCTACCAATTGCTGTTACGTTATCCACAAAACCCTTGCCAAAGCCCTCCAATCGAGCAGTCCAGTTTCATTGAAAGTTTCCTTCGGCATCAAAACGCTCTCGCCCGTCTGCTCCGTCTCCTCCTCTTCTCACGTCTGCAACAACAACAACAACAACCCTGTGCGTCGATCTTGTGGTACTTGTCCATAATTCCTCGAGTTTGGTTTTTCTATTTTGTTGACACTTCCTCGAGTTTGCTTTTTCGTACTTTGTCCATAATTCCTGGAGTTTGATTTTGTACTTGTTCCTGATTGCAAACCGCCTCTCTCGGCGGAACACCAGCTACATACCGTCGATTCCTCTTGCCTGCCTGTATAAGATACTTCTTATGAGACAGAGTGATGGCAAACTCATTCGCATTAGACCTCCGCCAGTGTGCAAGAACATCGCCATCATCGCCGTCATCATCATCATCATCATCATCATGTCTGTGTTCCAACGCTGATGCAATTGTGGCGAAAAGGCACGTTTCAGCTCAGCGCACTTCTTCAGTCTTTCCGATCCGTCTAAATGCACACTTGCTCAAGCAGAGATTATCGCATTCTAACGGATTTGGGAAGAAACCGGCCCAGTGTCGAGTAATCCAGGTGATGATGCATTGTTTGGTTGCAACATAGTTTGCAATTTCTGCTTTCTTTGTCTCTTGTTGTCTTAGAATTTGGATAGAGTGATGCGTGAGGAAGACCTTAAAACCTCAGAAGCTATAGGGATAAGCTTGCTTGTCCAGCTGATGCAGAGTCTGAGTATTGTTTGCTCTGTTGTTCTTCAATCTGTTGAGTTAACTCATGGATTCTTGCCTCTCAAAGGATCAAGTGCCTTGATGCAGATAAAGGCTTTGGCTTCTGATGATGGAGCTGGAGATACAAATAAGGTACCTCTTTGGAGAAGAGAGCTGACAACATCGGATAAATCTGTTGCTGGGACAGAATCGAGCTTTGCGGATGAGTTTCTGCAAAGTGCCACAATGGAGGAAGACATTGTTCGCCTGAAAAAGAAGAGGGATGTTGAGAAGCGCATGGAGAGATTTCAGCGCAGCAGTAGGGATTCTTCTCTGGAGGAAAAGGAGGATAGTGGATTTGCTAAAACTGCCATCGAGAAACTCTTGGTAGGAGATTTCTTCTTTATTCTTTTCATTCTGGCTTGGTTGATGGCAGGTGTCGGAGAGAAAGCTGCACTAAAAACAAGCACTCTGATTGATTCTTGGCTGCCACTGTGGCCCACTATCTTTCAGCCAGCCCTAGGGATTTTTATGGCTGGTGCCCTTGTGTCAGCCCTGTCTGGTTACCTGTCCAAGAGAGAGGAAAAGTGAGATAAAGTGCTGAAGGTCTGGATCACACCATACCTGCCAGGTAGCTTGAATGGTTTTGTGTCAAAAGAAGAGATCATGAGAGAGAGTTGCTATGTGTGCACAGAAAAGCTAAATGCGGAGTTCTGCAATCTCGGAGCTTTTTCAGCACATCATGATCCATGGACAAATAGGGCATATGTGTACATCACGATAGAGTTTGAACATGCATCCGACATGATGGAGTTTGAACTGAGTTTCCATGGGGCATGTGTGTGTGTGCACATGCTCTGATTTTGCGAGAGACAGTATGATGAGAGTTCTTTAGAAGGAATAAGAGGCTGTAGGAAATGTTGCAAGAATTGTGATTGCTCAAGTTTGGCAGTTCAAACGGCAATGTTATTTTTCATGGCTCTTTTTCATAGTGTCAATTGTTCCTTACCCTGTCCAAGCAGACAGATTTTACCCACAAAAGAATCAATGCAGAAGAAACTCATTGTATGGTCTAAGAAACAGAATGATCCAGTTGACTAGTTGTATGGTCCAAGAAACAGAATGATCCAGTTCATTACATGTGTTCACTGCACATCTATCGTGGGATAAGTATGTGACAGTGAAGAAGTGAATGAGCCCTCAGTGCTCTTGCATGTGCTTGCCTCTGTAACATCTATTACTCAACAATTCCTCCTAATGTTTGGCAAACTGGCCAGATGCTGGGGTGGTGTTTAATAGTGGAGTCACAGAAGCATACAAGTGAGGCAGCACATTGTCCACAATGGTTTCACAAGGTCATGACTACAGCCATATTTGGCATCATTTCCATTCCAGAGTTCACAACACATGATCAATAAGGTCCAGTCAAAGTCATGAACTGCACAGTGCACACATCCTTGGCACAGAGCCACACCTGATTAGATTGTCTTTGTGCAAGAGAAAACCCAATCTGCTGACCAGAAAACTAAAGGTTTGCAGTAAAAGCTCAAAAGGTTAGGCCTCCAACCATCAACAAGGTTAGGTCAGATTGCTGATGCTAAGCCACTGGCTTCACCTATGATGCTCTATAGCATAAGGGTATTGTAGGCTCTACCTTGATCAGTCTGTATGCACATGGCTACTCCATATGCAATCTTACAATTGGAGCAGTCATACAGATGGAGATAACTGCACACTTTGCTTATAAAGAACTACCATTAATCTTGCAAATTGCACAAAGCCAAAATTACTTTCAGTTTGATCCCTACACTGCTACTTAGGACCTGAGAGATAGTTAAAACAGCACATTGTACTACTTGAAAGAATGTACTGGATGTTGGTCATCCTATGTTTGTGGCTCTCTAAGCACCATCAATCCCAAACTTCTTACTGGTGTTTTATGATTGTATATTGAGCAAAGCACCCTCCAGTGTGATCCAGCCACCACCAGCAGCTTTGGGAGCGTCTTCTGCATGAGAAAGCTCTTGACATGTCTGCATACTGCCCCAGCTGCTGTGTTTCCGATGCCAACAAACCATAGATCCAGAGGAGGGGACAAGGGGACTGAGGGTTACTGCAAAATGGACCCCCAAATTCCCAGGATTTGTGGCTCAAAAGACATTCCCCTGCCACATAAAGACCTTCACGAAAATTTCTAGTGCATTTGGAGGTAATATTACAGGTGGGCATTTCAAGAAGTCAAATGTCTGCTACTGCAGGAGTTTCACTCATCCAAACACCTGCCCCCATTTTTCCATTTTTTCTCATGATACCTGAGAATTACATGCTGGGGTACCTTCACCTCTTCAACAGGAGGTGCATCTGGAGCTAGCTATATGGTTGCTCCTTCACTATGGCTAAGGTTATCTTAGTCACTTCCAGATCATTTGTCTCCTGTGTTGTCTAAGAGATACCAGGAGATTTATCAGTAACCTCTAGTAGTAGATCTCACTTGAACACAAAGTCTAATGAGACTCCAGGAAACCTTGGATATGTTGCTTGTAATTAACTTCATCCTCACGATAGGGTGCAAAAATCTCATCTACCAGCTGCTGAGAGTAGGCTTTTAATTGCTTCCATTCTCAACTTTCCTTATAGCCTTTTGTCAGATATCAAACAGTTGGGCTGAAAGTGATTCCCTTTCTAACTGAACATTCTCATAAGCCTTTAACCAGGATTTTGCATACAGAATTGGAATGGTTTGAGTCTTGAGTTCCTTTACCTTTTTGCCTTGATGACAAAATCTCTAGTTCAAGACTTGTGTTTGCTCCAGATTGAGCCTGAATCAATTCTTCCCCAAGTTGCTTGATGGTCTCCTGCAGGGTTTTAACAGTACCTTCATGCTGCTACATGAGCAAACTCTTTCTCCTTCTACATTGCAGCTAGCCTCTCTTTCACCTCCTAGGATCTCTTAACCAACTTGACGTTCTCTTCATAATACTCCTGTACTTCAAGAATTGATGGATCTACATTATTCTATACTTTGACATAAATCTCACCAAGATGTTTGAGGTCTAATGAGAGCCTAACATTCTCCTCAATTTTGTGTGGGATTTTTGTCTTAGAGTTCTCCACCTCTGCCTTTAATGTCGCATGGGCCTCATGTAGTACATAGATCCATCTCTTATGACTAGATGTGTGTTTTGACATCTTCGTACCTTTCCAACTTTGCTCTCAATTGTTCTATCCCCATTAGTTCTTCATTTAGCTTGCAAGGTTTTGACACTAACCTCCTTTTTGGCATAGTTAGTCTTTGGTTATATGCCTTCTTCTTTTAGCTACTTCCTTGGTCTGGAGCAAGTCATGGAAATTATGTATGGTCTTCTCTGCCCAAACTGCTTGTTCCATGGCGTCATTTGAAAATGATTGAATTTTGGTCATTTTTACAACACTTGTAGTGGGAGAGGAGAAGCTAATTTCTCCACTGTAGAAACTTTTTGCCGGAACTTTAATTTCTCATGATCAAGACTAAAGCATGAGAATAGAAGTAGGCCAAAAGAATGTTCTAGGATTCAAGAGCACTCTCACAAGTGTGTGAGTGTGCAAAGAAGTGAGCCACAAATATTTTGAAATGAGAAGCACTTTGCAAACTGTAGTCCTATGAGAGTACCAAATCTTTGAGAATATAGGTGGTAAACATAGTCCAAACTACCTAATTGCTTCCAAGCTTCTAGCTCCTAGTCTCTTCACTCTATTTTTGAGAACTATTTTTTGAGCAATTGAAAGAGTTTCCATGAGTTTTTTTAATCTAAATTTTAGGTTGATTATGGTCATCTATGGATATGCATAGAACCTTATTTTTTTGGTGGATGGATTGCTTGTTGTAGAAATATTTGAATCAAGTCACAGATTGAAAAATTTGTCATCACTAGATTATGAAGCCTCATTGCATTCTGAGGCATTCTTATCTACTTATAAGACATGTTCTTGATTATGTTGAAATGTACACTGTAAAATCTTGCACAACTAACTTCCTAAGAATGTGGGTGTTGTTATATGTGGAGCTTTGTTGAAGGAATTCCTTAAAGGACCTATCTAAATGTAACATTTGCATCCTCATGCATCCAATCCCCAATATTTGAAGTTAGGGGTCTATTTGATTTGAAAAGAATGAAATGAACATCATAGTGGAGAGGTATTAAGATGATTTATTCAATTTTCAACTATTTTTTTAAAATTTTAGACTTAAAATTGTAGAGCATGCATTGCAAACCCTAAATTATAGCTCTAAATCGTATATCCTATATATATTACAAACATATATTTAAAATAGTTGAAGGATTTGCATGCTCTCCAGATGGGGATGATGCAGGTTGTCACATAATGAAATTATTGCACAACCATTGGTGCTAATGAGTAAAGGTGGGCTTGTGACAAGTGCAAACAATTTTGTGTGGTGCTAGACTTGAAAATGTGTCTCTTCTTTTTTCGGTGTGAACAAGGCCTAAATAAAAGTTTGGATCAAAAAGTAACCTAATGGATGAAGAGCTGCAATATTTCGGACTGGTGGAAAATGTCAAAGTATGGGATAGTTGATCATCATGAAATGTTGAAGAAAATGCCAAAGCAAGGGACAAATGATCATCATGAAGCGTTGAAGGAGCCATTGTGCTTCATTTGTTGTTCTTTCTGTTTTTGTATTATTTTGTTGCTTGCAGGTGATGAACTTTGTTTTGTTTTTTTAATGCTTGTGACGACGCTTGGTGTTGATTAAGCAGGAATCTTGCACTGTTTTGGAGTTGGTGGTTGATGGAGTGCGAATGCTGTAGTGTATGAAGGAGTTTTTGATTAATGTGAAGCTAGGTTCTTGGATTTGAGTTGGAGTCTATTTTTTGCATTTGTTTCCTTTGTTATTTTCAAGATGGTTGATATGTGTTTGTTGTGGTTCTTCTTACAATAAGTTTCAGAGAGGAGGTTTGTGAAGGATGAATGCCCTAATTCCATGGAAATTTTAGACTAAAGGGTCCTGTATTTTTGCTGCACCATTGCCTTTTCTCAAGTGTAAATAGATTATGGTATATAGTATAGGGACCAATTGTAGAAAATGATGAACAAATAAAAGGTTTCAAGAGAGGTTTTATTATGGTAATTGGGTTGGGTGGAGAGAAATATTGTATTATTGGAATAGAGTGGTGGTGTGTGTGTGAGAAGGAGTACCCACTTAGGTGGGAGCTCTGAAGGGAATTGTTGTGGTCTCTTGGCGGTGGGAGCTCTCTGTCTGGACATGTATCAAAAAGAACCATGATCCTGTTGTTTGAATGCTCCTTTTTTTAATCAATTCTTAAGCGCTTCCACATTCTAATGATGGAAATCTGCTCTGCTACTGCAGATTCTCAGACCACGGGGTTCGATGAATTCGTTCTGGTCTCTCGAAGGATAAGGAAAGCGAGGCGTGGCGCTCACGCTTCCTCCCCAACGGACAGAAAGTGCTCACCGACTGCCAACGGCTCTTTGGATTTTGCATCGCCCGAGCTCTGTGCAGCTCCAGCCAAGCTGATCTCCCCTACTCTGGGAGAGGAGATCGGCAAGGAGGGAGGAAATGCAGGCTCGGACCAGGTGACTTCGGTCGCCTCCTAGGATTGTTCAAAACTCCAGCAACAAGGCTAGGAGGCGAAAGCTCTTCAGCCCAGGAGCTATGGCGGACCTCGAGGAGAACCTCCTCAACGGTCATCAACACTCATCGCTCCGCTGGACGTCGCGTCGAAGCCTCGGGAGAGCGAGACCGATGGTGCGGGCGAATCGCACACCCATCAGGTACCTCCGAAAGGAGATCCTTCCCATCCCCGCAAGTCAGAAGTCTATTCTATATCTGTTGGTCCCGGAAGAAGCTCGGAGGGTTCGGACATCGCCGTTGCCAAGTAATTGGAGAGGATCGACCTCTCCACGGCCAGGGCAAAGGCGCCGAGAGTGAGGAACTTGTTGCGAAAAAATTCGACAAGCTTAGTGATCACCCTCTCGCCCCATTCTCTGATCGTGCAACCAGGCAGCGGGACAGGTGTCACTTCCCCCGAGGGGGAGGCGGCCCAAGGCCCATCACCAATAGATTAACACATGGAAATAGTGGTGAATTTTCCAACAGATTTAGTGGTAGTGATGTAAGAAAGCGCGACGAAGAAAGCTAGACGAACTATTATTGGTAGAACGCTTGGAGGCAGAGGAACATTCAAAGCATTGTTCAATTGCCTCAAGCTCCATCTCCTGGCCCCTTTCAACTCAATATCCCTCCTCACAAGAGGATACTTCGAAGTACTCTTCGAGAACGAGGAAGGGGCCAAGGCCACCAGACAACTGGCAGCAATCGAATGGAGCAGCCTGGGCCTCTCCTTTTCTCGCTACATTCCAAATTTCGACTCAAGCTCATAGGGGGCGGAAGCTTAACTCACACACGCGATCAAGGTCCAATTCTCTGATCTGCACGAGCAACTCAGGAACATGAGGGCCCTGACTATCATGGCAAGCAAAATCGGGGAAGTCCTGGAGATAAAAGCTGTAGACTCGTACATCAAAAGCCCAGCGGGGACCATGATCACCATCGAGCTCAGGGATATTTCCACGCTACCCGGATACATTAGAATTTCGTCTATGGCGAAAGGAGCAGAGCCCACGGACACTGTGGCACAAATAATCTTGTATTCCGGCTTGCCAAACCAATGCAAAAAGTGCAGGAGGTTCAGCCACCATGCACGGGCCTGCACGATCAATAGGAGCAAACCGTGGGAGGGGGCGCCAGGATATCCCCCCACAAACGTCAAGGGACCAAAAGGAAAAGGAGCCAGGGGGGGGAGGAATTCCTCAACCGATCCAAGCCTAGGCCAGGAAACAACTTCGAACCCAAAATGTGAGGAGGAATCAAGCGCAAACCAATACGATCTAGCATCAAAAGGAAGATAGCAAGCATTCGGATCACCCCGCTCAGCTAAACATTGCCAGTACCTCCACAATTTTGCTCAACGCAGAGGCATCACCACGGAATCGATGCCTGAAGGCCACTTCAGGGACCTCGAAAGCCGACCAGGATATGGCGGATCCGACAAGTCCACCAGGTCTCAACCAGGTCAGGCCCAACACAAGGGTTGAAACTCGTCCAGCAATCGCCCATCCTCAAGCAGAACAACCCAATTTTGGCTACCGGATGGCAACCCCTCATCAAACTTATCTCTCGGCTGCCAACGCAAATACATTCACGGTCCTGGAAGCTCTCAACCTAGAAGCTGAGGGTCCCAAGGACGCTCAAGGGAAACTGGGAGAGATTTGGACTTTCCAGGCAAGCAAGAAGCAATCCTCCAGGATTGTTTCGCCAAGGCAAACTCTGCCTCAGTCTCCAGCTCCCGCCTCAATACAGGACTTTACTCCAGGGAGTGGAAGAAAGAGAACGCACTCCGAGGTTCACAGTTCCTTTTTCACTTCTCTAGGCATCTCGGTGCCCTCGGGACAAGAACACACCAGAGCAATAGTCTGGCGAGTGCTGTCCAGAGAGAGAAACAACCAGAAGGAGATTCTGGTCAATGTTAAGAGCAATGACTCGCCAAGCCTCCTGCTGCACCTCAGGTGCATAGGGACACCTGAAGAGGAATGGACCCCTACGTCCGCTCTCGCGGACTTAACCAAGAACGTCGAGGCAAAGCTCAAGGGAAAGATTCTCAGATTTAGCCTGAATTTCAAGGGGCGCCTCGCCTTGGAATGGAGCTGGCAAGAAGATCATGTCAAGGGAGGCTGGGAATACATGATTCTGGCTCACATCAGCACTGGCCTCAGTGCTATCAGTGCGCAAAAGAAGAAAAATCTGCACTGGAGGACGCCCGAATCCATGCCCAGCATGAACAATGATGTTGTCTTCTCGGGCTTGGCACACAGCCTCTTGCTGAAGACCAGTCTCGCAAGCACGGATTGCCAAACGCGCAAAAGCACGTCAGCAAGCCTACTGGCATCTCCACAAGCGGCCATAAAAAAGAAAAGATACATAAAGCTTGACCTCTTAGCGTTGGTGCCTCAGGACCTGGCAAGCTCTCTTCAAAACCAATATGAAGGATTGGGTCGATCGGCTCACCAGCCGCCCAAGGTCAGCAAGGAAATGCTTGACAAGACCTTTACCCTAGCGTCCCTCAACGTGAGAGGCTTGGGGACCAATTCGCCAAAGCAGAAGGCGATAAAGCTCTGGTTAGCCTCTCTCCCCCCCCCCCCCCCCCCCCAAATCCTCCTCATCCAGGAACACCACCTGGGAAAAAAAGGCTTAGGCAGCGCCGGAAAAGGAATCGAGTTTTGGAAGGGAGCTTCCTTTTGGAATCCAAGGATCCCCATGGGAACCTCACAGAGAACTGGCGCTGGCACTGCCATCCTTCTAGACAGAACCACAGCTCCCCTGGTGGTTGACAGTGGGATTCTCGTAGAAGGTCGGGCGCAATTCGTCAAACTCTAAGCGACAGACGGAGTCACGCTAATCGTGATCAACGTCTACGCAGCCTGAACCTCCAAAGAAAGAGCTCCTTTATGGAAAACCATAAGTAGAGCTGAATGCAATTCAGACCACACCATATTAGGGGGAGATTTTAACCATATGGTGGAAATCCCCTGCAGGGGTCTACCCGGTTATAGAAGTATGCATAGGAGGGAGGCAACCTCCTGGCATCAAATGACGATCCAATATGGATTGTCCGACGCCTGGGTCTCAGACAGCTTCCGAATGATGTCAAAAAGGCGTACACTTTTGACAATGGGAGATTTTGGATCCGGCGCAGCCATCTCCAGAATCGACAAATACATGATCTCAAAAGGCTTGGAATCAAGAGGAGGAAGGATCGAATCTGCTGCCTCCATTGAAAAATTTTCAGATCACTCCCCGCTTCTCATCTCAATTTGGGGTCAGGCAACTGACCTAGTCAATCCATCCTACTACTTCGACACCTCCCTCTTGGAAGACGCGGAGGCTAAAGCGAAACTGCTCCAAGCCTGGTCAAGGGACCTCTCGACCCCTTCCAACGGGATTGGACTCCCTGGCTAGAAGCGGCGATCGACAGGGTAATGGCTTGCAACAACCGCCTAGCCAAGGCAAAGAAGTGACTCAGAGGAACCAAGATCAAAATGAACACAAAAAGAGTTCAACTCGCAGAAGCTCAGCTTCAAAACAACCCGACCAACAAGGAAGTGAGGGGCGTCCTGTCCGACTCACAAGCCAAGCTGGTAGAGATTTTTCAAAATCAGGTGGCGCGCAACCAACACCTCTCCTCTTCGAACTGGTTCAGGTATGGTGACACATGTTCCAAAACCTTTTTTGACTTTCACCAGGCAGGGCAAAAGAAGACCCCGATGAGGGAACTGGTCACCAACAACGAGCCGATCAGAAAGCAAACTGACCTCACCAATCACATCACCGATTTCTACACCAAACTCTATACCTCGGAAGCCCACTTCCCTGGGACCTAGGAAGCCCAAGCCTCCTGCTAGGACAGTGTCCCGGCGAGAGTCTCAGCGGAAACTAATGCCTCCCTCACCCAGAGCCTCACACTAGAGGAGGTCGTCAAGGCAATTCTTGCACTGCCCAAAAACAAAGCATCTGGACAAGATAGAATTCCCATCAAATTCTTCCAATCTTGCGTCAATGAGGTGGCACCTTCACTCCTCATGGCATACACAACCATGGTGAACTCAGGTGAGGCTTCGGCTTTCATCAATAGGGGTTTAATCACCCTGATTCCAAAAACAGGAGATCGCTCCAAGCTGGGAAATTGGAGACCATTCACCCTGTTGGGATGCATCTACAAAATTCTTGCTAAGGCGCTCGCGGGAAGGCTACAAACCTTCCTCCCAAGCATAGTGAGACCGAACCAGACAGCATTCGTGGAAGGCACCAGTATTCTGGACAACGTCTTCATGGCCCAAGACTCTCTAAGCTGGGCCGAGGATAACAACCAGGATTTGGTGCTCCTCCTCTTGGACTTTGAGAAGGCCTTCGATAGAATAGAATGGAATTTTCTTTTCTCCGCCATGGACCACATCAGATTCAGCAACACCTGGATAAAATGGGTCCGTACCTTGTACCGGGAGGCGTCCTCAGCAATCAAGGTCAACGGTGTGGTAGGACCAACCTTTCAGCTCGCCAGATCAATTAAGCAGGGCTGCCCGCTAGCACCTTATCTCTTCATTATCACAACCGACATCCTGGGGTACATGCTGGCAAATCCTAGGCACGGGATTGAGGACCTGACGCTGCCCAAGGGGGGCAGAATCACGGACCAAACATTTGCCGATGACACAACATTGTACCTCAAGGGCGACCAGGAAAACCTCGACAGGGCCCAGGGTGTACTTGAAGTCTTCTGCAAGGCCTCAGGGGCCAGGATCAACTGGAATAAATCCTTCGCCATATGGGCGAGCAAGAGAGACAGAATCTGGGACTGGGGGCAGGAAGTCGACCTCAAATGGGTCCCCAGAGGTGAGGGCGTCAGATACTTAGGGGTTCAAGTTGGATTTCACCTCCCAACAGGGGCAAACTTCAACAAGATGTTGAGTGCACTAAAAGGGAAGCTGATATGCTAGAGCCACAACAACCTCTCCTTCGCGGGCAGGGTACTAGTTGCCAACCAGGTGCTACTGGCCTCTACTTGGTACCTGGCCGCATGCTGGAACCCTAATCCCAGTATGTGTGGCCAGGTGCGCAAAGTCGTAAGGAACTTTATTTGGGGGGGGGAAGCCGCGCCCACCCGAGCCAAGGTGAAATGGGACACCCTCACCCTGCCCATTGCTAAAGGCGGACTGGGCATAATCGACCCCAAATTGCAATCAGAAACCCTCCTCGTGAAACTTTTGGTCAGGGGTCTTGCACCCGGAGGGGAACCCTAGAAGGAATTGATCAGGCACCACGCTGATCAAACCAGGCTCCCTGTTCAAGAAAAGGCCCGACACTACAGACATCCATTGGATTTTTGCCGCGCCCAAGCTAAAAAGAGCGCCTTGCTCAATGTGGAAGAGCATTATGGGGGCTTGGATGAACATTCGCCCTGGCCTCGCCAAGAAGGAGCCATCAAATCTGGCGGAATTGATGAAACAACCTATCTTCAGTAATCCATCTCTCACCAATGTAAGGGGAGAACCCCTTGGAGTCAACGGCCATAGCGAAGGCTACGCCTTCGCGCGGGCCGGACACATTAAAATCAGGGATATCATCTGGAATGGCGATACTCAAGACTAAAAGAACCTCTCAGACCTGAAAATGCACTTCCACGCATCCAACAGGTCCTCCAAAGACATCATCATTGGGAGCATCCCCTGGAGGCCAGACTCTTTCAACCCCTGTGTGCAGCCAGGGGACTGGGTAAGTACTCCCAACTTAGGTACCTACATGGAATGGGTATACTACATTTTGGAGGCGCTCGCGGACAAGGTATTAGTGTTAGAATTCAAAAAAATAGCTAGCAGCGGACAGATCCGGGCACCAAACTTTCAAAAACTCACCATCCGCCTAGACAATTTATCCCTGATCAAAGTCCTGTCGCGCGAAAGACATGGAACATCTCTCAAAGTCGCCAACGACCCTCCACTTGCCAACTAGAGAAACAAAACATACTGGATCTTTGAGTCTGGCATCATCAAAAACCTCCCTTGGGACCCAGGGGAGTGGCACTGGAAAGAGGTACACCCCTTGGGCGACGCCCCTTTTTTTGGATACACGGCCAAAAGGGGATACAAGAACGTGAAGAGCTCCTCGCGCTCCCCGGGAATCATCACATTCATCGACAACCTTAACCTCAGGAATTCTTCAATTTCCCAAGTGGTTGCCAGGATCTGGCACAACTCCCGGCCCAGGAAAGTTGACACTCTGATTTGGCTAACCCTCAATCAAGGCCTCCCAACTGGCACCTGGCTACAGGTGATGGGAATCTCTCCCACCTGCACAACTTATAGCTTAGGGGCTCCCGAGTCCCCCCAACACTGTCTACTGGACTGCCCCCCAACGCAACGCGCCTGGGGCGCTTTCAAAAGAGTGTGGGAGGAATGGAAAGCCCCCGAAGACGTCACCTTCAACTGGCCCTTTGCTTTGCTGGGCAAGGCCTCCATCGAGCACGAGGAAGACCCCCCGGGCCTGCACACTTACCACCCAAGAGGATACACTTACTTCAGGTAGCCGCTTGACATTTTACGCACCTTCATCCTATACTACCTTTGGTCCGAGAGATGCTGTAAACACTTCGACAATTGCTACTCCATTGACAAAGTCCTCTCGCAAGCCTAGGTGGCCATCGTCGAAGTCGGCATGGCCACTTAGCCCGGTCAATGACCCTGCTATGCAAGCTAGGATTGAGCTCGCCTTTAGATCTGAATGGTTTCATATGAACATCTTTGGGAGCGATAGCGCCACCATCAGGTGGCGCTTCCTCCCGCCTTTGTACTTCTCTAATTTTTCTAATGACTGAAGGGGCTGTTGCCTCCCTCCCCCGAAAGAGGTTCACCTTGAAGGGAATTGTTGTGCAACTTGAAAAACCTTAGAATTGTTGGGACATACCTGCAGTGTGTGATTTAGGTTGTTGTCATCTCTTTGTACAACTTCTTGAGATTGAGTTGTGGGAATGGAGAGCATTTCATGCTTAAAGATTCTGAGTTGAAAGTGACAATTGCCATAATTCAACCAATGGGCTCAAGAGAAAGAGGATTATGAATTGAGAGTGAGAATTGCCATAATTCAACCAGTGAGCTCAAGAGAAGAGGATTATGAGTTGAGAATGAGAATTGCCATAATTCAACCAATGGGCTCAAGAGAAAGAGGATTATGAATTGAGAGTGAGAATTGCCATAATTCAACCAGTGAGCTCAAGAGAAAGAGGATTATGAGTTGAGAATGAGAATTGCCATAATTCAACCAGTGGGCTCAAGAGAAAGAGGATTATGAGTTGAAAATGAGAAATGCCATAATTCAATCCGTGGGCTCAAGAGAAAGAGACTGGAGTGAGCTGATTCTTCATGGTCCATGATTTAGATATTATAGCTATTGTTCAGCTCAACATCAATCTTGAACTTTTGTTAGATTTCTTTTTGGAATTCCACAAAAGTTGGTTGTTAACATGCTTTTATTATCAGTAGTTGTGGATTTGGCATTGCCTTTTCTTTCTAGTGAAAGAATTACACTTAGGCTATTACACTTTCTGTCTCACAAGGTATATAAGGTGTTGACAAATCTTTATATATAATATCCTTAGTCTGTTCGGTGGTGGTCGTCCTTTCCATCCATTCGTCTTGTCATCGGTTCCGTCATCCATCCATCCAAGTTCCTCATCCCAGAAGAAGAAGATGATGGAAGAGGAGGACGAGGAGGATGAATGGCGGCAGTAGCAGTTTATCCAAATGTTTATGTGGTCCAATCCTGTAGTTTATGAAAAACTCCTGTAGTTTTGCAATTTGCCAAAATCTACGAACTAATTTTTAAAAACTAAAAATTGTTGAACAAACAAATGAGAAACAAGAGAAGAAATCTTTTTAGAACAACACAAGAAATTTCAAATTTAAAAAAAAAAGAAAATTTATTAACAAATAAATAAAATGAAACAAAGTTGTAACAAAAAAGAGAAAAACACAACAAATTTTTTTTTAAGGGAAACAGCTATAAAAGAAAAACAGAAAAACACTTTAACAATTAGAATTTTTTTTAAAACACTTAAAAATAAAAAAATGAAAACATATAAAATAAATATATTTAAATATGAAACGAAAAAAGGAAATACAGTAAAATAATCTTAAAAGAAAATTTTAAAATAGATGACAGAAAATAAAAAACAAAATAGACAACAAAAGAAAGAGAAAAAAAACCATACTTGAAAAAAAAAAAGGTTTGTCTTCTTTTTCCAAACTTCAAACATATATCTAATCAAACAAAAATACAAAAGTTTTTAAAAATTATTTTCATTAAAAAACATATTAGAAAAACTAATTTTTTTTTGAAAAAAAAAAGAAACAAAATAAATAAATAAATAAATAAATGCATAATTTAAAGAATAAATGAAGATAGACAAAATAAGAATAGAAAAAATTAAAGCATGAAACAAACATAAACAAAAATAAATAAAAATGCAAAGACTATGAAAAAGGAATGGAAACAAATGAAACAAGGAAAGGGAAATACAGTAAAATAATTTTAAAAGAAAAAAATTTACAAAAATGAAGAAACCAAATCAAGAGTAAAAAATAAGAAAAAATAAAACTTATAATAATGAAGAAAAACCCTGCTTGAAAAAGAATGAGGTGTGTCTTCTTTCTCCAAACTTCAAACTTGCATCCAAATAAACAAAAATATAAAAGTGAAAAAGAAACATTTTTATTATTATTTTGTATAATAATAAAAACAAAAAACGCACAAAAAATAAAAATAAAAATAAAAAGTTTCTAAAAAAAACTAAAACATGAACCAAGTTTAAAGAAACTGGGGGACTTCACAATGCTCGAAGATCACTGTCCGTCCAGTCGTCCTCCTTGGGTTGTATGTTGGGGGGGGCTTTAGTGGGTATGTGTAATTTGGGGGAGGGATGATATATCATAGGCTATGATTGGACTCAGCAAGTAACTATTGAATAATCAATATATTTATTTTGAAAGATTTAGTTTTCACACATGTTCATGAGTTTATTTTTAAATTTTTTTATATTGCAAGTATGACAAGGTTTGTTGAAATTATCAGAAAATTATTTCAACTTAGACTTGCAAATTACACCTTTTTTCAAAAATAAACATTTTGAATTACGTGGTTTTGTTATGTATAAAGTTCGTAATATTGTTAATAGAAGAGAAAGTGATGTCATATGTCACAGTGTCCAAAGGTCATGGGTACCCACTAGTACATGATAAATAGATAGGTAGGTATGCAAGCAGGAAGGTACTTATGCAAGGCGGTAGGCCGACACACAAGCATGTAGATACATAAGGAGGTAGGTACTTACACAAGCAAGTAGGTAGGTACACAAGGAGATAGGTGAATTTAAATATGTTAATATGTATAAAAGAAACAAGTAAGTACGAAAAAATGTAGGTAAACACATAAGCATGTACGAAAATAAGTAATAAAAAAACCAAATATAAAGTACACAAAACAATAAAAACAGGAATTATGCCGATCCATTAGAGTTAACAGTAAAGTCACCCTGTCTTTGGGCCTCCTTTCCCCCCTATCCTCCCCCTCTCTTTCAGTGCAAAGTAAGGAAATTTTGCAGACCTTCTACCACTACAAAGTTAACTACTTTAACTATTTTTTTTCATCTTCGGGTTGTGTTAATCTCTAAGTTAACTATTTTTTTTCATCTTCGGATTGTGACAACCTCTAAGTTAACTATTTTTTTTCATCCTTGGGTTGTGACAACCTCTAAGTTAACTATTTTTTTTTCATCCTCGAGTTGTGACAACCTCTAAGTTAACTATTTTTTTTTCATCCTCGAGTTGTGACAACCTCTAAGTTAACTATTTTTTTTCATCCTCGGGTTGTGACAACCTCTAAGTTAACTATTTTTTTTCATCCTCGGGTTGTGACAACTTCTAAGTTAACTATTTTTTTTCATCCTCGGGTTGTCACCATTTGTTTTGTGCAATTGCAGTCTTATCGAGATGTTGAACTTTTTTCATACTTCACCCAAAAAAAGGGTTTTGTTAGCATGCATAACTCAGCAATCATGCTTTAATCAAAGCTGGGCTCCTGATCCATCCTAATCCATGCAATGATAAAAGGTTTTCAGACCTTCTACCACTAAGTTAACTATTTTTTTCATCCTCTAGTGGTGACAACCTTGGTCACCACTTAGTGTAGTTAGTGGCGTTTTAGTGGGTTTATATGTTTAGTGATGGAAGGTCTGAAATTTTGTTAAATCTCAGTATGAAGTGCTATAACTGAGTATTTAATGCACGAAGTTCGAGAATAATTGTAGTCGTTGTAGTGGTAGGAGCAGTGAAAATTTATGTAGCAGAACTCAAGGCGCTCAGGAAAAATGAAAGACAGGATGAAACCCAGCGTACCAAAATTGGTGGAGAAACTTGTTTGGATCCCAGTTTATTTCGTTTTGTAAAATTTTCATTCCCAGTTAACCGTTTGATGCCTTATTATGTCGAAACTGGCCGTTCTCGCCCCCTAATCGCGTGACTTTACGTATAACTCTTTTGTGTGTAGTGTTTTATCTAATAGACAACAGCTCAATGGAAAAGTGTTTCCTGTCCATCCACCATTCATCCCTCGTGGTGCGTTCGTGGGTGCTGGTTCACTCTGGCCTTCTGGCAGGTTCGTCCGTTTCTTTCATTTATTTTGCAACGAATTGAAACGTTTTGAAACGTTTTTGAAACTCCGTTTTAAAACGGTCCTTTGCAACTCTGTTTCGTACAAGAGGATTTTTCTTTCAGGAGTTTGCTTGTGGTCGAATCGGTTCTTTTGGACAATTCACGTGTTTTTCTGTGTTATTGGTGCTGCTGAGTGTTTCTTTTTTTCTCTTCGCTTCAAGCACGTAAGGTTTCTTTGCCGACAGGTCGATTGTTTTTTTGAAGGTCTAAATTTAGCTGCCAGAGTTTTCGAGTTGCAGAGCCTTTTCGAGTGTTTTGTGTGTATAATTTCTGGAGCTTCTTCCTTCTTTCCTTCCTCCTTTCCTTCTTTCTTTCTTTGTGCTTCTGATACAAGCTTTTGCATCTCTTTTGCGGCAAAGTCGTTGTAATGTGGAAGAGTTATCCACAGTTTTTTGTTATATTTTTAATGTTGTTATTATAATTGTTGCCTGCTTCTGGAAGTCCTTGTTTCTTGTCTGTTTCTGCAGTAGGCTCTCTGCAGATCTTGTTAGGCATCTTCTTTTGTGTTTCTCTGAAGAAACTTCCAGCTCCGGATTGTGCTATTGCAATGCCCCAGATCGTAAGAAGAAGCAGCGCTCTGTAGAGGGGAGATGATTGTCTTTTTTTTTTCTGCTGCGAGTTCCAGCAGCAACATGCTTGCTATCTAGTCACGCTCTGCTTCTACTTCTCCTTCAGTTCCAGTAGCAAACAACTATATATCTCTGGCTCCGTGATCTCATCATCTCTGTGACCTGAGAATAGAGTAGCGGCAAATGGGGTCACCCGCAGCCTCATCGCTGTCCATGACAGGAGGGAGAAGTTTCCGGAGCTTTATGACGGGAGAACTGGGAAGCCCACACCATGAGAAATCAATCTCCCCATCTTCCACAGGGAGAAGAACTTCCAGTGGGAGGTATATCTCATTGTCTCGGGAGGAGGAGTCTGAAGTAGCCGGGGAAGTGAGCTCAGAGTTCATGTACACAGTGCACATTCCTGCCACTCCTGACCACCAGCAGATGTCGGAAACACCCATGGTTAGACCCATGATGGGCCCCAGCATCGCTCTTAAAGCTGAGCAACAGTTTGTTTCCAGCACAATCTTCACAGGTGGGTTCAATTCCATTACCAGAGGTCATGTAATGGACAAGCTGATGGAGACAGAGGCCACTCATCCCCAGTTGGCTTGTGCAAGAGGCCTCTTGTGCTCGGTTGAAGGATGTGATGGGAAAGCCATACGGGATGAGAGAGGGGAGGACATGGTTCCTTGTGTATGCAATTTCAAAATCTGTCGGGATTGCTACATGGATGCTTTGAATGGCACAGGGAAATGTCCAGGCTGCAAGGAGGCATATAATATGCCTGATAGTAATAATAATAATCGCAGCCCAAGGGATGCTCATTTCCGAGCATTGCCAGCTGCAGGAATGGATCCTAAGATGGAGCGACGCCTCTCTCTTCTCAAGAGCAACAAACCTGGTCTGCTGATGAGCCACTCCTCTGAATTTGACCACTCTCGCTGGCTGTATGAGACCAAGGGAACCTATGGGTATGGCAATGCTGTGTGGCCCAAAGATGATGGCTATGCAGGAGGCAAGAATACTGGTCTTGGGGCACCTCCAAGTTTTGGTGACAAAGCACGCCGTCCTCTCTCACGAAAGTCTAACATCTCAGCTGGCATTATCAGTCCTTACAGGTATCTATGAGTTCTCACCCATTCTGTACCCATCCGTAAATTACAGGGCCTGCTCTAGAATAATGCTCAAAACTGCTTGTATGCATAATGTATAGTGTAGGTTGCTAGTCAGGTTTTACCAATTCTATTCTTTTTGACTTCAATTGTATGTATGGAGAAGTTCTCCATGCTCTGAAGATAATTATTGTGCACCTTGTTGTGTGTGCAAGAAACTAGTCACTCACAGCATGACAAGCAAGTGTTTGTCAAAACCAAGGTGCCTGAAGTGGACAAATTGGTACTTGCTGCTGCAGTATGTACTGGTCGTTTTCATTTTTGGGAGAAATAGGCATCTGTCTGTGAATGCAATTGTTGTTTCTGTTTTTGGAATAAGCATGGAGTGTTGAGCTAGGGTTGAGTAGAACCAAATTTTTTCTGTATCCACTAACCCATAAAATTGACCAAAAATGTTGTGGATGCAGGCTCTTGGTGCTGATACGGATGGTTGTGTTGGGCTTTTTCCTGGCATGGCGAGTACGCCATCCAAACTCTGATGCAATGTGGTTATGGGGGATGTCAGTTATATGTGAGCTCTGGTTTGCATTCTCCTGGATTCTAGATCAGCTCCCAAAACTGTGCCCCATCAACCGCTTCACTGACCTCCAAGTTCTCAAAGAGAAATTTGAGACACCTAGCCCCTTGAACCCAAGTGGAAGATCTGATCTACCAGGTATTGATGTGTTTGTATCGACAGCAGACCCTGAAAAAGAACCTCCATTGACTACGAGTAATACAATCCTCTCAATACTTGCAGCTGACTACCCTCTGGAGAAACTCTCTTGCTATCTGTCAGATGATGGTGGAGCACTTCTGACCTTTGAGGCACTTGCAGAGACAGCAAGTTTTGCAAGAGTGTGGGTGCCTTTCTGTCGCAAACACAAAATTGAGCCTCGTAACCCTGAAACATACTTCTTACTCAAAGGAGATCCAACCAAGAACAAATTGCTCCCAGATTTTGTGAAAGACCGTCGGCGAGTGAAGCGTGAGTACGATGAATTCAAAGTACGCATCAATGGTCTCCCTGATGCCATTCGTCGCCGCTCTGATGCCTACAATGCCCATGAGGAGATCCGTGCTAAGCGCAAACAGATTGAGACTGGGGCAGATCAGTCAGAGCCTCTGAATGTGCCCAAGGCAACCTGGATGGCTGATGGAACCCACTGGCCAGGAACATGGACTAATTCTGGCAAGGAGCACGGGCGTGGTGATCATGCAGGCATCATTCAGGTAGGCATTTTCCATGGAAGGGTCTGTATAAATCTGTGTCTTCTTTGCCATTCTGCATGTGTGATGGTCTGATTCCCTGATTTGCCACACTTGCTGAAAACTATGTACA
Source organism: Sphagnum tenellum (assembly GCA_963921925.1). Classification (NCBI taxonomy): domain Eukaryota; kingdom Viridiplantae; phylum Streptophyta; class Sphagnopsida; order Sphagnales; family Sphagnaceae; genus Sphagnum; species Sphagnum tenellum. The sequence goes on along the minus strand of OY998147.1, from coordinate 21,032,064 downwards.
GGTATTAGTTTGCAAATTTAGCTTCTATTGTCAATTATTGTATTGGTGACAGGTATGGTGAAGACAGTCCAAGCATAACAAAACTGTACTTTTTCTAAGCGTTTAGAGGGAGAGGAAGGTTGTGTTTACCAACACCTCAATGTGCACACCCAACTTCTGCCTTCTTAAAGAAGCTTTTTCTTCTCCAGGAAAACAGAAATGTTTTTACTCAAGAATGACTCATACTTTTGATGTAATGATCATTGAATATACATTATAGTCTTTCACCTAATGGTCCCAATTAATAATATTCTAGTGTTAATGATGTATGCAGGTGATGCTTGCTCCTCCAACAAGTGAGCCCCTGATGGGAAGTGCTGATGATGACAATCTGATAGACACAAGTGATGTTGACATTCGACTGCCCATGTTGGTGTATGTGTCTCGGGAAAAGCGTCCAGGTTATGACCACAACAAGAAAGCAGGAGCCATGAATGCCCTGGTTCGCACAAGTGCGATCATGTCCAATGGGCCCTTCATTCTTAATCTTGATTGTGATCACTACTTCTTCAACTCCCTTGCATTAAGAGAAGCTATGTGTTTCTTCCTGGACCGAGGGGGTGATCGCCTGTGCTATGTCCAGTTTCCTCAGCGGTTTGAGGGAATTGACCCAAATGATCGTTATGCAAACCACAACACTGTGTTTTTTGATGTGAACATGAGGGCTCTAGATGGGCTGCAAGGACCTATGTATGTTGGTACTGGATGTGTATTCAGAAGAGTTGCACTGTATGGGTTTGACCCTCCTAGGCATGTGGATCATCCAGGATGCTGGGGTACTTTATGCTGTGGAGGGAAGAAGAAAAACAAGGCACAGAAGCGAGAGGTTGAGGTTGAAACTCTCAATGGAGGAACTAGTGAGGAGGAGGAGGATGTTGAAGCTGTGATGCTGCCAAAGAGGTATGGTGACTCCATGACCTTCTGTGCTTCAATTCCAGTTGCTCAGTTCCAAGGGCGACCACTTGCCGATCAAGGTGTTCAAAATGGACGGCCTGCAGGGGCTCTTACAGTGCCTCGAGAGCCACTTGATGCCAGCACTGTGGCAGAAGCGATCAATGTGATCTCATGCTTCTATGAGGATAAAACAGAGTGGGGTGGGCGAGTGGGCTGGATTTATGGTTCTGTCACAGAAGATGTTGTGACAGGATTCCGGATGCACAATCGTGGCTGGCGATCTGTCTACTGTGTAACCAAGCGTGATGCTTTTCGGGGAACTGCCCCAATCAATCTCACTGATCGGCTGCACCAGGTGACTCTCTGGTTTCTCTTCTAAGTCATTGTAGATCACTAACCGAGTCCTTGGTATGTTAGTGCCTTCTCCATCCCTCACATGGCTTGCAAAAAGGAGGCAGTTGCCCAAATGGTGCAATAACTGTCAGCAGAACATTAAACTTCTTCCCCCCTATGCAGATTATTGCCAACTCTTTGCATAGCAATCCTTTTTGAGTCTTGCTTCAGCAAACTTCTTTGATAATTGTCTTTGTGAAGTCAATGACAGTAAGTAGGCATAGAATGGGAGAGAGTAACAGAGAAATTTTGTTTTATGCCTAGCTTCAGAATGGTCCAACACTCAAACTACCCTAGTGTAGTTGAATTTCAGGAAGAACATAAGATTTCCTTACTATTCATGATTACATAGTTCAGATACTTGTGCATTAACTGACTGGCTCTACTCATCCTTTATGTTATACCCAGGTCCTGCGATGGGCAACTGGGTCAGTTGAGATATTCTTCTCTCGCAACAATGCTCTTCTTGCAAGCTCACGTATGAAATGCCTTCAGCGCATTGCATACCTTAATGTTGGCATCTACCCCTTCACATCCATCTTCCTGCTTGTCTACTGTTTCCTCCCAGCCCTATCTCTATTCACTGGTGAGTTCATTGTCCAGTCATTGAATGTTGCCTTCCTCATCTACCTACTGATCATCACGGTGACACTCTGCATGCTCGCCATACTAGAGGTGAAGTGGTCAGGCATTACATTGGAGGAGTGGTGGAGGAATGAGCAGTTTTGGGTCATTGGTGGCACAAGTGCCCATTTAGCTGCTGTTTTCCAGGGCCTTCTTAAGGTTATGGCTGGAGTTGACATCTCCTTCACACTAACTTCAAAATCTGGAGCAGAAGAGGAGGGTGATGAATTTGCTGACCTTTATCTTGTCAAATGGTCTGCTCTCATGATACCACCCATCACCATCATGATAATCAACATTATTGCCATAGCTGTTGGGACATCACGACAAATCTACAGTGAAATCCCCCAATGGAGTAAACTTCTGGGTGGTGTTTTCTTCAGTTTTTGGGTACTAGCCCACCTTTATCCATTTGCTAAAGGGCTTATGGGGAAAAGGGGCCGGACACCAACAATTATATTTGTGTGGTCAGGGCTTCTTGCTGTTATTATCTCTCTATTGTGGGTTTATATCAGCCCGCCAACAAACAACATTGCCAATCCAGGTGCGTTCCAGTTTCCATGAGGATTGGCAGTTTCTGTTTTAGCTGCCCTCTCTCAGGGATTTTGTCAAGGAAATTGAAGCTCTACTATGACTGAAAGATCTCACATCTTGATGAGGTGGTAGCATGGTTTATCCTCCATATCTTATGACCTTATAAACTGCAGTTGATCAATGTTGAGGAAGTTGAGGAATAACATGATCCCCAACATTCCTTGAGAGTGAAGAGCATGACAGCCATGAAAGAGGGTGCCGTCTTTGAAGTATGAGATGGCAGGTTGGTGGTGTGGTGAAGGGTAGTGATCCCTGTAAAGAAAAGCTCACAAAGGGAGAGGGAGGAGGTGGTCATTACAGCTCCAACATGTACATTAGCTGGATTTCAAGTTTTGGACTTCTGCAAGAAACTAGGCTCATGGTGTGAGCTTTCTCCTCAGAGACCAGAATTCTGGCCTTGAACCCTCTTTTCATATGCAATTGCATACATTAGTCTTTCTTGTCACATGTGGGAAGTTCTTTCTTCCCAAGAGCTATTCTATTACTGCACTGCAGCTAGTTAATTTTGTTGAATCTGCTGACAAATAGTTATAATTATAATAGCTTTGATGTGATCCATATCAGAATCTTTTAAATGTTTGTTCCTAGTTGATCAAAACCTTGGAACCTTGAGGGTACTGGAAATATATCTGAACTTTTTTTTGTGACTGGTAAGTAACTTGTCTCTTTTGATAAGCAAGTGAAAATGCTCTTACAAAACATACCATAACACTCACCGAAACATTGCTAATGTGCTATGAGAAATTAACTGGTGTTGTGATCAAATCATTGCAATCTCTGAACCAACAATATACATCAAGAAATTACACTAAGATTGCTAGTTTAGAAATTGCACCAGTGCAATTTCCAAACAACCAATATGGTGATGTGGTGAACATGGTGTTTAATTGTCACTTGACATATATATAAGCAAAATACAGAACTGGTGTCCATACTACTGTATGATCTAAGAAGTTCTAATCTAGCCATCCAGGAATTGAACCATATGGCTTTTTAGAAATTTTCTGAAAAAGCCAAATCTGTCTACAGGCAAGCACTCTTATCTCTTCAAAGGCATTCTGAAACCCAAATGTATAGAAACTGCATTTGCTCAGCACCTAAATTTGGCAATGATCACTAGAAATTAGTTTTAAAGCTTCTTCCAAAACAATGACACAACCCTGATCCACCTGTCAACAAGAGCAAAACATCATGTAACTGCCAGAGTGACAAACTGTAAGTTCCTTTTTCCAATTCATTGTGATGAGAAATTCTTTCAGCTGACATTCTTTCATAGGTCTGTTCCAATGACTTGTTGACATTTAAAAGAAAGTTTCCTTCAACGCCATTTCCACCTGAAATGTGATGGTGATGGTGCTGATGGCAATGATTTTTTGACCTGCTATGGGGGCTTAACTTTTTCCTTCCTGTGTTTCCTGCTCCAACTTCTACCCTTATGAGAACTCTCAAAGCAACATCCTCCTTACATACCTTTACATGGTATCAATGCTCATACCAACCTTATTCAGATTAGAGTCATCAACATGACAGCCATTAGGTGTACTGGCAACCAGGTTCAGGCTCACAAAAACTTTGTTTGTAATTCTCAAAGGTCAGAAATTTGAGACTAGGTGCTTGGTTAACTTGACAAAAACAAGTGTGAATCTGGTAGAATGATATAAAACCTAAAGCCCAAACTATCTGCATGCAAAGGCCCTGTTTGCCCCTCTGAATCACTGAATCACTGATGCTGTTCAAAAGTTGAGTCAAAATAAGCCTAAGACAAATGTTGCAATGATGGGAACTTACTTTAGACATGTAAAAGCTAAAGGGGCAGAAACTTTAACCCTGAACCAAATTTGTTATTGCCAGCTGTATAAAGATGGGCATGCAGTGGGAGAGGAGACACAGACCTGAATGATCTTATGATGCTTATGACCTCCCTCCCGTTGTAAATGCTTCTCTGATCCTCATCAGAGCCGCTTTCATTGCTATTTTCACTTAAAGAGTGTAATTCATGGTGGTGGCACTTCTTCAAATGCTTACCACCACTGTGTTTGTGCTTCCAGTGTTTCCTCTTCTTCATCTCTTCACTGTCATTACTGGTACTGTCTGATTTTGAGCTCGGTTCTTTTTTAGACCTTTTGTGGGATTTCATAACCATCATCCTTGGGCCACACAGCAGCCAGCTTAGCAGCATCATAGCCAGCATAGCCACAGAATCCTCAGGAGATTGTGAACTCAACAAATGCATTCCGCTATCCTTTCTCCCATCTCAACATTACCATGAATTCTGCAGGCACCAAGCAATGCCTTCCAAACAAAAGCACTTGGTTTAAAGGGCATCATGTCGATCAGATTTTCTGCCTCCTGTAATTGCCCTGCACGTCCAAGAAGATCAACCATGCAAGCATAGTGCTCTGCAATTGCAGAAATTCCGTAAACTGAACCCATGGATTCAAAGTAGCACAGGCCTTCATCCACTAAGCCCACATGGCTGCAAGCTGAAAGAAGAGAAACAAAAGTAACCTTATCTACCTCTACACCTTCTTGACACATTTGTTGAAAATGTTCAAGAGCTTCCTTAGCATGCCCATGCATGGCATAGCCTCCAAGCATGGCATTCCAAGAGACAAGATTGCGAGTGGGCAACTTGTTGAACACTCTTTGTGCATCCTCTATGCTCCCACATTTAGAATACATGTCAATGAGGCTACAAGCCACAAAGACATCAAACTTACAATCACTTGAAATGATTTGTTTATGGATACACCTGCCCTCTTCAAGTGCCGATACACTAGCACATGCATTCAACACCCCTACAAAGGTGACAGGATCTGGCTGCACCCCTTCAGATTGCATTTGTTGATAAAGTTCCAGTGCCTTTGTTCCTTGCCCACATTTCAAATATCCAAGAATTATAGCATTCCAAGAGATGACATTATGTGTGACCATCTTAGTGAACACTCTCCAGGCATCCTCTATGCTCCCACATTTGGCATACATGTCAATGAGGCTATTACTCACTTTTACATCAGCCTCACAGTCCCATTGGATGATCTGTTCATGAATACACCTTCCCTCTTCAAGTGCTACTACACTGGCACATGCATTCAATATGCCCACAAAGGTGACATGGTCTGGCTGCAACCCTTCACATTGCATTTGCTTAAACAGCTCCAATGCCTTATGCCCTTGGCCACATTTCACATATCCCAGAATCAGGGCATTCCAAGAGATAGCATTGCGTGACACCATCCTATTGAACACTCTCCTGGCATCCTCTATGCTCCCACATTTGGCATACATATCAATGAGGCTATTACCCACAAAAATATTAGATTCACATCCACTTCGCATAATCTGTTCATGGACATGTCTGCCCTCTTTCAGTGATGTGGCATTAGCACATGCATTCAGCACCCCCACAAATGTAATAGGAACAGGCTCCACCCCTTCGGATTGCATTTGTCGAAATAGTTCTAATGCCTTGTGCCCTTCACCACATTTCACAAATCCCACAATCATGGCATTCCAAGACACCACATCACGTGTCGTCATCCTCCTAAACACTCTCTTTGCATCCTCTAGGTTTCCACATTTGGCATACATATCAATGAGGCTATTACCAACAGACACATCAAATTCACAACCACTGCAAACAATCTGTTCATGAACACGCATGCCTTCATCAACTGCCGCAAGACTGGCACATGCATTTAGCACCCCCACAAAGGTGACTGTGTCTGGCTGCACCCCTTCACATTGCATTTGTTGATACAGTTCCAATGCCTTCTGCCCTTGGCCACATTTCACATGTCCCGTTATCATAGTATTCCAAGAGACCACATTGCAAGTGGGCATCTTGTTGAACACTCGACAAGCATCATCAATGCTCCCAGATTTGGCATACATGTCAACAAGGCTACTACCCACAAAAATATCAGACTCATAACTGTTTTGTATGATTTGTGTATGGATGCGTCTGCCCTTGTCAAGTGCCCTTAGACTAGCACATGCCTTCAACAAGCCCACAAAGGTGACAGGGTCTGGTGTCACCCCTTCAAATTCCATTTGCTCAGACAGTTGTAATGCCTTGTGCCCTTGCCCACATATCACATATCCCATAATCATGGCATTCCAAGAGACCACATCATGTGTGGCCATGCTCTTGAACACTCTCCCTGCATCCTCTATGCTCCCACACTTGGCATACATGTCAATGAGACTGTTGCCCACAAAAATATCAGACTTGCAACTGTTACGTAATATCTGTGAATGGATGTATCTGCCCTCTCCAAGTAATTGTAAACTTGCACATGCATTGAGAACTCGGACAAAAGTAAAGCTATCTGGGGTAATGCCCTCTTGTTGCATTTTTTGAAAAAGCTCAATCATCTTCTCATGTTGTCCCACTAGAGCACATCTTGCAAGCTTTCTGTTCCATTGAAAAACACTCACTTGCAAACTTCCTGGGGCCATTGCTTCCAGCTCTGCCTCCACCCACACAGGGTTCCATCTGCCATTGAGCCAAAGCGCCTGCTTTGTCTTCTTATGTTTGAAGTCAGGATACCTTGCATTCACCTACAACCAGAAACTCGATATTTCTCTCAACCTGGATTGAATTACACTACAATGACAACCATATAATGACATAGCCTGACAGAGTTGCGAAAGAATCTTTTCTCTGCCCTGTGGCAATCATTACCTTCTCCAACCTGTGATCCCACCATTGAGAAGGATCTGAAAAGAACTCCTGCCAGAGATTTTCTATTGTCCTTCTCTGCTCTGCCAGAACCGAAGGAACTGTTGAAAATCATTAACAAGTCAAAGAGAACTTCCTTTTGTCACATTGCATATCATGTGCACACAACAATCCATCATCAGAAAATATTGCATTTGAGTTTTCATCCTGCACAAAACTATCAATCTCCATCTGAACCAAAACAACTGAAGTAAGTGCAGGCACTCTCCCCTCTTCCACAACACTGTCCATCACACTTTTCAATCAAGAACATGAATGCAATTATCACATCCAAAAGTGGAAAATGGATTCAAACACATTCCCTCCACAAAATTTGCCTCCTCCAGGCAGCAGCACTCTCAATATCTACAAGTTCCATTTATGCTTTGAATTCACCCAATTTGAAAAACAACAGGACGAACCCTAAATTGTATCACTTTCGTTCCTGTTTCCCTTAGAATTTTTGCTCACTATCTTTCACAAATCACTCAAGGTCTGCAAGAGAAATTTTGTGTTGATTTGTATGCAAACGTGAAGATTTAATTAGTGTGAGGGTAACAGAGATATTGCTGGTCAGGTTTCAAATTTAACAGTGTTGGTAGTACTTGACCCTAGGCAGCATTGAGAAGGAAGATCCAACTTCAAACATCAACAAACACCTTGGTGACCTGGTTACCTGAGAATGGATTTGCCGCAGTTGCTGCAACAAGATCTCCTCCATCAGAAGCCAGACCCCTGTTGCAGCACAACAATCCAGAGTTTGCAGCAACACGCAGTTGATGAATTGTCGAATACTTCAGAGACATCGGTGGTTGATGTTGACGAATTGCACGCAATATCTGCATGAAAAATCCTTAGTATTGTGGGCATGAGCATTATCAGAGAGATCGCAAGAAAGAAAAGAAGTGTGCAGAAGTCCCAAAAAAAGTCAGAAGTCCCCGTATTTAGACAATAAGTTCCTGGAGCAAATCGTGACGCTAAAAGATTTCTACTTTGCTGGCTGACCTCAAGCCAAATTTGGCTACTTGTGGATGATCGCCAGTCCACCTACTTGACAAAATTGGAAAAACCAACAAAACCCCTGTCACCATCACAGTGCCGAGCTGCGAAGTCTGCTGCTTTCAAAACCTAAGCCCTAAAGATGGGTTTTTTACCCCAAAGAAACAGGTGCAAAAAATCAGGTCAAATCATGTAGGGTAGAGAGGCCAGTCATAGTACACTTCAAAACTTCAAAACTTGGCGATCTCATGCGACCTCGGTTGCCTCCGAGGTCTAAAGATGGATTGTAGAGGAGGTCTGAGCGGACCTAATGCGCTTTAGTTCGTGCAATTTGGACTTCAGACCCAAAAGTTTATGGGCTCTACAAGGTCTCAGCCTCATTGCCAAAAAAAAACAAAAAGAAGTCATCAAACATTAGGCCTACCTATGTTCAAACATTGCATATCCTATCAACAAACATTATAGCATTAACACGTGTCACAAATCCTCCTTATCACCAAACATTAACACAAGCAAATCAATCACACATGTTGAAAATTTTGTGCATTTGTATTCAAAGGCTGAGATCGAAACCTTAAATAGGGCAAAAATGTGTTTGACGATCAAACCCAAAGGGTTTCCTAAACCATCAGTAACTTGTCATTCTCCCATACAGCATCGCTCTAGACTTGCTACCCCCTCTCCCCACGCCCGATTTCTACTCACAAGCTCGAATGCTCATTTTTGTGAAGCTCTAGAGGTGATGGCGGCTCACTTTCATGGAGTTCTCGAGGTGATTACTTGTTCTTCTACTTGAAGTTCTTAGTGGCAAATTTTTTTTTGTGTAGGTGGTGGCCATCATCGAAGCGCCTTGTTTTATAGCGCTTTCATTGTTTTGCTTTTAATGTGCACTCATTCTTACCTTTTATTGTGCACTTAATTTGCTACGCCTTTCCTGCACACTTATTTTTGTTGTTCTTTTGTTGCACTCACACTTGTTATTATTGTGCCTCTATTGGGCATTTCTTCTTGTTGTGCCTTTGTTGCATGCACACCTATTCTTGTTGCACTCATGTTACGCACTTATTTTGTTGTGCATGCATTTGTTCTTGTTGCGTATGCACTTATTCTTATTGCGTTGTCTTTTAACCCTCTTAGGATGTTGCTTAACTTTTGACCCTCTTACATTGTTGTGTTAAGCTATTGCTTAACTTTTGACCTTTTTGCATTGTTTCCATTTGTTCCTCTTTAATTCATGACCTTCATACATTATTATGTTGTGTTATTCTTTAATTCTTAACCCTTTTGCGTTGTTGTGTTGTGTTGCTTTTCAGTTGTTGATGCTCTTACACTACTACACTATTCTTCAACTCCTGACCATCTTATATTATTCCTCAACCCTTTTACACTACTCTTTAGTTCTTGACCTTCTTGCATTACACTTAAACTCGTCCTCATTAGCTATTACTCTTTTCTCTCCTTTGTTCATTATCAATGGCAGTTGTTCTTCTCTTTCCTTTGTTCATTTTTTTTAGCTTTCCCTACTCCTCTTCTTTGTTTTTTGTTCATTTTCATTAGCAATTGTTTGGTGTTCTTTTCTTTCTCCTTTAATCATTGTTAACAATAGTTGCTTATGCCCTTATTCTCTTTCTTTTGTTCATTTATTGCAACAAATGCTGATGTTTTTTCTATGTTCTTTATTCATTCTCACTAGAAACTACTATTACTCTTCTTTTTTTCACAAAAAGCTCCTTTGTTTTATCCTTTGTTCATTTGCAATAGGGCAATGTTTTGTTCATTTAGCTTTTATTGCAAAGCAATGTTTTGTTGATTCAATCTTTGTTCTAAGGCGATATTTTGAATTCTATGTTGAAGTAGCCTTTGTTGTTAGTGTAATGGTAATGAACTAGGCTACTTCAACACCCAAGAACCAATTTAGCGTCATGTAATATCTTTGAAATCCCCAAAACAAATGTGTCATATTTCTTTTCTTAACCACAATAAACAAACAATAAAATTTCAAACAACATCAATATTTGGTACTTTAATTGTCATGAAATAATTATTGATGTACTTAAAAGTCTCCAAAAATGAACAAACCATTGGCAATGACTTAAATATGATTATCACTACCATCTCGCTTCAAGTAGTATTGGTGTTTACTATTATGAGCAAACAATCTCAAAAAATCTCACCTTATTTATAATTTGGCATGAAGATAATAGTAGGTTATTATTATTATTTTTAAACCATGAACGTTTGTTAGCAACCAATGTTTGTTCATTCAAAACCCACCAATACTTCAAAACGCTAAAAATTCAAAATATAAATTAATTTAAAACTTGCCATAATTGGGTTTGAAACCCATTGGTAAAACAAATACCTATCATTCCCATTTCATTTTCTTCACACTCCACATTCCACTTGAAGATTTATGTAACACAAATGACAATGTCCCTCTTACACTAATGCACCCCCAAGCTCCTTGATAGATTCAACTATGAGTCCAAAGTGAAAATAGTGGAAGGATAAGAAGTTGGGGTACACTCCCTGAGTTGTAACACTTCGAGGATAGAGGGGCGTGCTGGAACTCCGGGATGGGGACTAGCACAAGTGATAAGCAGCTCAATTATTCACACTAATCTACACAAACTAAATAACAAGTTGGTTAGTGCATAGTTAGAGCACTTTCAGTGCATAGACGAACCACGAACAAACACGAACTCACAAGATTCACCATAGCCTGAACTTGGGGAAAACCATCACCTTCCACTTTATAATATTCTTTATGCTTAGCCACAAGGCTTGCACCCAAATTTCATTTTGTCTCGGGGCTCACAAGTTGAAAGTCTCAAAATTCCCAAAATTACGACTTTAGAAACCTATAATTTTTTATGTAGACCTCCGATTGAAATGAGGTCAAAAGAAACGTTGTAGCCCTCATTGAGAGCATTCAATGGTATGTGGCATGCCACTTGCATACAAGTAAATCAGGGTGATTCTTAATTTTTAGTGATTAGGAATCAAATTGGCAATTTGACCCCTGGCCCTTCTTTTGGCCATAACTTATGTTTTATGTATTCAAATGGGTCATGCGAACTCATTTTAAACATCTAATTTCCAAGATCTTTTTAATGGTACAAGGAACTCTTCATTCAAATGAGTTTTTACCCCTGTAATCGCCTTTTGAAAATTTGGGAATCCATTTAGACTCCAACTCCCAAAGTGAGAGCCCACTTGAGAGTGTGGGGGTTCATTCCCTCACATTCTCCTACACTCCTAAAAACATGAAATGTGATTCCTGGGTTTTCACTCTTGGCCTACACCTTTGCAAGCTTTTACTTTGGTTAGGGTTGTGACATGCACCAACCATGAAATAACTTATAAAGGTTATTAACATTGCTTTGAAAACTTTAAACCAACACAAGGAACTCCCTTATAGTTTGAGGCAATCTGATAAGGAGGTCAATGGAAAAAACTTTAAAAAATCTATAATAAAAAAAAAAATAAAATAAAAACAAAGCCATAAAAGCCTAATGGAACTTGTACCTTGTAAAATTTTATAAATTTTATTTTAATGTTTTATATTGTTTTGATTATTTTTGGACAATTATGTACATGGTAGTCCTTGCATGTATGTACAAAAACTATTAGCACAAGTTTCAAAATGTGTATAAACACTAAAAATCAACCAAAAATGGTAAAAAAGAAAATGTTTACCATTCCATTAAATAATTTTTTATCCCCACAATCCATCATTGCAATTGTAACTCTTATTCCATTCATATGGTCATTTCAAAAGACTTTCAATGGAAAAATGAAGGCATGGTTAAAGCTTTCAAATAAAAATCATCTTTTAAAATTTTATTCAAAAAAAAAAAATTTAGCTTTTTGTCATTCAATTTTTTCACAATTTCATGTCTTGAAAGCAACTCCATTGATACTCAAATTGTAGCCATGTGTTGGAAACCTTGAATAAGGTGCAAAGATCATATTGAATGGGATCCTAGAAAACTATTAAGGCCCAAAAAAACATGCACATTTTCCAAGGGCCTTGAAGATCCTTGGAAAAACCTAATGAATGTAATTTTATTGTTGTTCCATGTTTTTAATTAACTAGATAGTTTGATTAGTCTAGGTGGGTTGCTATTAATGGTCTCCCAACTGTTTGTCATCCTAGTTTTAGTTTTTTGGGTTGTGTGGGAAAAGTTAAATAACTAAAACTTGAATGTAAATATTATTTTTATGAGTCACATATTGAACACCATTGGAGATACTTTAAAGAGCCTCATTGTTTTAAAGACCTTTTCCCATATACATCTCCAAAAGATTCAAAGGTAGGAAAATCATGCTACCATGCCACAAAGGTTGAAGCAAACTCCAAAAACCCATTGTTTATTAAAAGTAAAATAACATATTATTATTTCTAGTAAAATATCACAAAAGAATATGTTAAATTTTATTAAATTAAATATTAATTACTGATTAATTTCATTATTAAAATATGATAACAACGTAAGTTTATTAATTTAATATTTTAATTAAAATTCTATTGTAATGAATCTTATATTAATTTATTTGTAATTTTTAAAAAAATTACATTAGCTAGGACATTTTACGTTATTATATGTACATTTGACAAAAACATTTGCTTGATTCCATCATGTGTTAATGATGAAAAATATGGGCCACTTATTAATGCTCCACACCTTTGGTGAATATTTGAAAATAATTATCCAAAAAATGATAGCAATATGAAACATGTTATTACTATCTTTCTGATATACAACATTGTATATATATGTCATTTTCATCTTGTGATGATGTGTATTGCATGCCACAATCTTTTACCCTTTGCAATAATCTACAATTATCCATGATTATAAACTATTATTTTCATGTTTATCCTTCTTTGTCTTGTTCATCATCAAACATTTAACGAACCTTGAATGATGAACCTTGTTCATTAAAAATTATCGTGAATGTTTTCCTTAGTTTAAGATAAATTGTTTTTCCTCATGAACACATTTCAAAACTCCAATGTGGCATGTTCCTTTCCTTCAATTGATACATTGGTAGGAATTTAATAGTGAAAGTGATTGAATGAAAAAAACATTGTTGAATAGAAGACAACTTAATTGGTAAAGTTGCAATTAGAAGTGTGGTTGAAAAAATGAAACAATACTTAACAAGATTGGATGGAAAATTACAAAATTGATAGCCCGAGTTATAATATGATTTAAAAATAATTGAATGGGGTTTACAACATAGGATTACATATAAGCTCACAAAATTGATAGATTCCAAAAGTAGTAACTCAAGGGAAAATGTGATCAATTCAATAAAAAAAGTACATGTGATGATGTGTTCAATTGAATGAAGCAATATATGACAATATGAACATGTAATTGATTGAATAAATAATACATGATTGGATCATATGAAAGCTTACATAAGCGATAACTTAATTGACAATGTGATGATTGGATGAACCAATACATGACAAAGTAAGGATGTGATTGTTTAAATAAAAGAACATGTGATATGATTTGGATTGTGATTACATTTAAATGAAATAATATATATCAAGAATGTGCATGGTTGCATGGTATTGTGTTTGTTTTTGGTTTATTTTAGTTACTCTCACATCATGGATTTTGTTAGCCTTAGTCCCAATGCATCACAAATATCCAAACAACCTTTTAGATGATATGTCAAAATAAAATTCTTCCAACATTGGGCAAACATGGTTTCATTCAATTAACATGGGAACATTTTGAGAAATGTTCAAAATAACTCAAACAAATTTTCTCTTGCCCAAGCAATCTATTTTTTTGAAAGATTATTTAAACAACTTTCCTAAAATTCACTTCAAATGGCATCAACAAACTTAAGAATATCAAATTGCCCCATTAAAATGATGTCAAATTGCAATTTGAACATCAACTTCAAGATGTTTATGCACATTTTTTCAATAAACCAAATCAACTAAATTTTATAATTTTTTTTTAAGAATAAATGTTCCAAGAATGTTTTGGTTTTAAAATTTCTAATCGGTAAATAAAAATAAAAATTGTTATAGGAAGATTTTTCTTGATTCAATTTTGGTGTTAAAAACATTCATTTCCAACTCTAAAATAACTTTGGGCAACAAACATCAAAACCTATGAACCATTGATTTTTTCTGTGAGTTTTTGTTTCTGGGTGATTTCTTTGAGGAAAATATTCGATGTAAAAATGTGTTTAATCAGCAAAAATTCGTTGCTACTACAAAATTAAAAATTGTAATCAAGGAAAAACATTGGTATGAACACATCAAGAAACAAAATATTTTGAGACAAATAAAAAACTTGTGAAATTTTTTTGTCACAAAAATAAGATGGATAGATGGGTAATTGAAAATTTTCTATTTAGTTTTCCTCATTTGATACAAAATAGGATAGAACAAAAAAAATTGGGATATTATTGAACCCTCTGGCAAATAAAAACTTTAGAAAAAAAGAATTCTGTTTATTTGAAACATAAGGGATGGGCAATTGCAATTTTCCTTTCATTTAAGTTTAATTTATCAATGTGGATGGATAGGTAACTGAAATTCTTTGATTTTGAATTTTGGTTCAAGTTCTTGGATCACCGTCTAAGAAGCTCTTCTGACAACCAAAGGAATTTTTTTGGAATGTGTAATGAACTTTTGGGCAGGGATTGCATTTTGCAAATGAATTCCACTACTTGAATGGGCCAATACAATGAGAACTTATGATGAAATTTCCCACCAAACAGGCCATTCATCCATAATGATGACTAGAGAGACAACTTGTTCATGACACTGAGTAAATTGCTTGCCAACATAGCATTACACCATGGACATTGGGCTCTACAACTGATATTTGTCACACCTTTCCTTTAAGATAACTAATGTCAAGCAAATTTTGAATCAAAGGAGCCAAAACATGATTTGAACTTATCATAAGAATAAACATGAACACAAAATAGTGACTTTACTGTCATGAAAGAGAAGCCAAACAATGATTCGAAGGTATCTGTAAGAGAAATGAGTATACGCAGAGAAATGAGTCCATCTAGGAGCAAAGCATGTGGAGGAGGATCATCAACATTTGAATCCAACATGTGAATGTTCAAGTAGGTATGCAAACATTGACTACATGTACAGTGTTGAATCCATGGAAAAGGTGATAATTAAGACAACAATGTATGTCTAACTAGTGGTTACTTTATTTGATATACCCATCTGCTCATAACTGCAAGAAATTTATATGCATATTAAAAAAAGATTCATGCATTTCATAAGTTTCTCTAAGTAAACTAATTTGATACAAAATTGAAACAAAGGCCTGATTTTGCAAAACACAAAACTCAACTCTCTGAGTAGTGTTTGTGCACATACTACTGAAATGATACTCAAGCAAATTCTGTCACAGATTTTGTAGTAGTAATACTGCAGATTTCTTGAGGATACATTTTAGACTAGCACAAGTTGCTCTTTCTGTCTTTTAGAATCTATCTCTTCCACTATATCTCTTCATGTCTGAAGACCAGTTGGTTAGGACACTGTAAATAATTCCTCCACCAATTTCACCGAATTCCCAGAAGTAATAATTTCTACTGAAAAAAATTGCAGCTCATCTGTACTTAGTCTTCCTACCCTTGATTTTTTATTTACACAAAGATGGGTGAGACCTTGAAATCACACTCCTATAGACACTGGTCCCTGGCTAACATCCACCCTTCTGAAAACCCAGACCAAAAAAATGGGAGAAGGAAGGCATAACAATAACAGACCTACCCACTAACAAGCAGCTGGTGACATGATGCTCTATTTCTGATAGGAAGCTCTGTTTCTGATAGGAAACTAAGAGGAGACATGCTTGAATGTGCAGAATTGGCTTGAGAAACAAACTTAAAATGGAAGCACATTTTCACAGTAGTGCTGTGGTGTTTGAGGTTGTTCACCTGAGAAATTTCGCCACAAAAGCTACTATTTGAGATCCTCCTTAGAAACTCTCCCCCATCTTGATCAGATCTTAAGAGTTTGGTAACAAGAGGTTGTCTATTATGTCAAAATTATTAGGAGTCCATCGTCATCTTGCTTGAACATATTCAGGAATAGAGAGTGCAGGTTGTCGCCGTAAGTCAAATCCAGGCAATGGTTTAACTTCTTGCTTTTTTGTAAGAAATGTTGGCCCCTTCGTGATTGGTGATTGGGGGGGCTGATATGATGAAACTGCTTCCCAGGCACGGTCAACAGGTGGCAAGATAAATGCTTCAGCTTTCAAAGCCAACAGGAAGTCAGGTAATTGTGGGGTTGCAACTGGAGTCCTGACAGTTCACACTCTCAAAGCATAAGACAAGATAGTCATGACATCATTGACTTGCAATCAGACCACATTAGTGACTTGCTGCAGTTTTACACCTTTGTTCAAAGAAGACTATTTTTCAAGGCTTCCTTTTGCTAGGTGCAGAAAACAGTTCTTTAGTGAGGACCTCTGTTTGTCAAATGCACGAGATGGGTAGGTTGAGTTGGATTACTTGTCTCGGGAGCCGTTGCCATATAAGCGGATCTTTTTTAGTGTATCTTTTGGGATTTTCTCAGAAAGATACTTCATTGCACCTCCTGGTGGTGGCATTCTGCACATGTATGAAAGCAGTTTACTTTTTCAATCAATCACAATAACTATTGAAGCTGAGCTCACAATATCTCTTGGAGACATAAAGTCTGGAGAAGACAGTTTTCTATGAGTACAATTGAATCTTATTTTGAAAGAAGCCACATGAAGAAGGAATCTCAAGTACATGGCCAAGCTAACAGGTACAAATTGGGACAAAATTCTGATGCAAGTAATGTGTGATGGTGGTGTATGATCACACAGACTAGCTAAAGTGATCTGCTTTGAATGATGCAACACTTCCAAAGCTGGAAAAATCCTATGGTGATCCAGAACATGAACTACTCAAGGAGAAGTTATCCTAAAGCTAAATAGAACACAAGTGGTACAAATTGACCACCATGTGACCAACAATGGTCACACATGTGGGTGGGCAAATGATTCACCGGAAATAACTGTAGAGCAAAAACAGACATTCTCAATCAACTACATGACAGAGTGGGGACAACAGACCTTGTCATTGGTGCAGTATTAGCGAAGGCTGTTCTTGCTCTTTGACCCTCCTTTAGAAAGGCATGAGCAGCTTGAAGGCAAGCAAGCCCTTGGGCATGTGAATCATCTTCAGGATTCTCATCTAGGATCATTCCATGGTAGTAATATGCTGCTGCCTGTCCCAGAACAATAGCTATGTCACTTTCCACTTTCTGCTTATCATTCCTAGGAGCAAATACCAAGCAGCAAATTCAAGTTGAGACCAACAGAATTCACCAAAATTTCTGGTATCCTAGAAACTCCAGCATCATACTAAAAACATGAACAAAATGCAATTGACATGATGTCAACTTCCAGAGAAGTGTATCTCAGAGAAAGATTTTACATTGTATACCTGAGCCTCTAGGAGTTTCCATTTAACAAATAACTTGTGTTTTGGTCCCCATCCATGCTCCAGTGCCACACTTGAAGCACATTCATATGCCTGAAATCAGGGTGATATTCAACTCAAAAGCAGTAAGCACATTGAAGTTCATCTGATGCTTTGTGGTCCTCAACATCTAAAGTATTGCATCTGCTCTCTCTAAAAAGGATCCTATTCCAAGCAAATATAGCTCTGCTGCTCTACCATTAGCTTTCACAGGTCAAAATTAACAGGCTGAGACTGATAACCTGCCAAATTAGACAGGGAACACTCTCTGTGTCCAATTTTTGAAGGAAGGTAAAAGACTATATCAGAAAACCAGATGGGAACTGCCATTATGAACAAAAACACTGGTCCTGAGGATCATTGCACAGTTGACTACACCTCATTCAGATAATCTGAAGTGCTTTGGACATTTGTGCCTCATGCATACAGAAAGGACAATACCTGTAACCAATATTTGACTTGTTCACATGCAAGCCTCCGTTTAACAGCAACTGATGCCTTCACATTTTCTATGGCCAAACCTAGCTGTATTTCCACACCCTGTTTCCCACAGCAACCATTACTGCCTGTGCAAACTTGAACTTGGACTACCCTTAGTAGTGTCTGACATGTCCACTCACTGCACACATGGGAAAATCTTTTCTTAGTCTGGTTTCCCTTGCCTGATTAGGGTAAGATGTGGGTTTCCTGGATTTGTGTGATTGCCATCATCAACATGCATGTTGACTACCTAGAATGTAACACAGAATCATGAAAGAGAAAGAGGGAGAAAAAGGAACAAAGCATACTTGGCCCAAAGCTTGCTGCTCCAAAGCTCTAAGGACACCCTCACTTAAGTCCACTGGGAGTTTTGCCCTGGTGAATCCAACTTTGTACCCCAAATTAGAGGGATTCCAATACGCATTCTTTCTAACTTGAGTTAGATTGCTGGTGCAATTGAAGTAGAGCAATGTAGATTAGTGTAGGTTAATATCTTCTAACACTCCATAACGAGGACAACTTGGTGGCACAATCCCACCTGCCAAGGACTGGGAAGCCCTAGACTTGCACATCCAATTGAAAAGTCCACTAGAGATTCCAGTCATAACTGGGAAAAACAGCTAGCATGCACCTAAAGGGCATTGTTGTGGCAAAATAGCAAGGTGGCCAAGAAAAGGGTCCTGTTAGCTTGATGCTTCCCACATGTGCTATCAGTGAGTAAAGAAAAGTGCCACAATCATCTATTACAATGCTAGTTGCATAAGACTGAAATTGCACATCTAATACTTGTAAAAAACTCAAGCCAGTTTTGGTTTCTAAATGATAGATGCTTACTTGACATCATTGGGTAAACGTGGTAGCACTGAACTTAAAGCACACTCCAAAAATTGAGATGCCTTCAGCAATATTTCAACAGCATTCTTCTTGTTTTCTGCAATACAATATGATGTCATTTAACACAGAATTCATGTTTGGTATACAAGTTTCGAAAATTAAGAACCTCAATGTGCTTTCTGATCAATCATAAGACTCTTGTCACAGAGATGTTATAAAACAGAAACAGAAAAAACCTTTTCAGACAAACAGAAAAGCAGACACTCTTTGAATGAGTGGAGCACATTGATCCAACATTGAACTTATATAGTTGTGATACAAGGGTAGTACAGAAATGCCCAGTTTTGCCAGTCTTGCCCTCAGTTGATGATCATACCTTCAGTAACTTTTGGGATGTAGCCATCAGCAGCAGCCCTAGGGGTGAGGCAAACATTTACTTCTTGAAATGCAAGAATGCCTAACAGTTGCAGAACCGATAGAAGCTCATACAAGGCACTTGGCAAAGCTGTCTCCTGCTTCAGCAACCAGAATTCTGAACATTCATTAGTTTCCTTTTGTCATAGATATAAAAAACTAATGGAGTGCAAGATTTCCATCACATAGATAGAAAATCACAGTCCTTTCAAATGTTATCATCCTTCCTCCAGCCACAATGCAGTGAAATATCAGACCAAGAAATGAAAGAAACACTCCAAGTATGTGTAGGCCAGGAGAGAGTGTGTGTTTCACCTTTTTTTCGTCTTCCTCATTTGTCCATTCAAACTGAACAGCTGAGCTCACTTTCTCCTCTGAAAATGTAGCAGGTGTTTAGAGTTTCAGTGGTGTTTCTTATGCATAGATTACAGTTCAGAGAATTAGCATTTTGCAAAATCCATTTTCATAAAGAAAACTGAGGGTAGCATTCAGGAAGTGAACAAGTTTAAGAAATCTACCAAGTACAGGCATATGAGCACTCTGGAGGTGCTCAGTATGTGACACTGCAAAAATATTTCTCACGTCCAAATTTCATTATTTACCTTTTTCCAACCCCACCCATAAAACTAAAACTGGTACAGCAAATAGGTGGGAGACTACTAATAGCAAACCACTTGGACCAATCATTGCGATTGGCCAATCAGAAATAGGGAGCATTCTCTGGCAGGTGTTCGGTGTTAGGCTTCGCTGTGCCATTTACCAGCCTCAGCAAACTGTACAAAAATACTGGGCCAAAATAATTTTGCTGAGCCAAGCCGACATGTTTTGACTCATCTAATTTTAATTTTCAGGGTCACATACTGAGCACCAATGGAGTTGCTCTAAGGGTCAGCAAGTGAAGAAACCAAAATGAGTTCTCTGACATAAGAAGAACATAGCCTGGCTTGCACTTATACAATACTCAAATAAATGCATGAGAATTTAAAGTGGCAAACCTGTGAATGTTAAGCCCAGCAAGACAGGCAAGTAGTCTCCGAGAGCCTTTTCAAGGCTTGAGCTATCTACAGCACCTGCAACACAACAAGCGACAAATCGTGTGTTCCTGTTCAGGTATTATCATATGAAAATCAGCAACGGAAACGTTCCCTCCTTTCCCCCATTATCTTGTGAAAGATGATCATCACACAGACTGGGAAATCGACAAGACCTTGATGCGATTTTCTTTTCTTTGATTTCCAGGAGACAGATTCTTCCTCGCCCCCGACGGCTTGTATCACGCCAGATCGAAGGGAGACAAGCCGGTTCAAAAGTGCACTAGGAATGTTGAAGCGCTGCAAGGCAACCGCGAGGTCGGTAGGCTTGGGAGTCCGGAAGCCAGGAATGAATACATGAGCATCTGCATTGTCCACAAGAAGAAGTTTTGTTTGCGCACTTGCCGACGGTACTGTGTCATCACCTTCCTTGAACTCCTCGGCTGACCACATACATCCCATGCCTCTTTCCTGCACCAAAATCCATGCTTCCACGATCACGATCTAGTCTAATTATTTCCACAACAAAGCATCCCCTAGTATGAACATTCTAATCAACAGGAGAAGACGAACAACCGCACTTTCAGATGCTCCGGGTGATGATATCGCTTACAGTTAAAACAAGAGAACGTTCTTGTACTCCATCTGAATGTTATTGTTCAGATGGACGACAAGAAACGTAAGGATCAACATGATAGTGATCCAAAAGAAAGAAAAAGCCAAGGAAGAGATGAGTACCTTCAGCTTATGAACAACGGAGCAGTCTTTAGTCTTCACCAAAAGCTCGACAGAAGCGAACAGCGACAACAAAGACTATGCGCTCAGATCCAAAAACAGCAGGTCCTTCACAGAACTCTCTTCTGAAAGCAATAAAACCTTGGAGCAATGGATGTACCAGCAATCCTTTTAAGAAGGATAAAGGATCTTGTGCACAACAATTAGTAGCTTAGCCAGAATGAGTGGGAACGGGAAGACAACCGCGTCGCAGCACTCGAACAAGAACTAAGACCGATGATACGTATTTTTTCTCGTGTGTTTGTGAACCGCGAGAGGAGCGAGTTGCAAAAGGGACGACAGTAATAAAGCCTGATTTTGTTCCAAGGAAGAGGACCAAACCCTCTGCCAAGTATTCAAAGATCCAAGCATTGAGGTGACAAAAACAGCGTCGAAACAACAAGAGATGAAACAGGTCCACCACAGCCACCTCCACCCTCCGGAGCAAAGACAGAAAGAAAGCAAAGCAAAGCAAAAGCTTTCTTGTTCCGCAGCAAGTTTCAGAAGTGATGAGCAGCGAGAGCGGGGATTGTAAGGTGTCGACGAAACCAGAAAAAAGAGGATCCAACAAACAAAAGGCAAATCTGAACTCCGACACCTCGCAAAAGATATGCCACAGAGATGAGGCAAAAAAAAAAAACAAAACTCCGACAAAAACAAACCGAAAATTGTGCCCCGAAAACTCAAAAACAAATTTACAAAAATCCCCAAAAAGAAATTTGATAAGAGAGGGGATTGAAGGAGAAAACTAAAACGACGCTGCTATGTCGAATTTTGTGATTAGCGTCGCAATCGCAAAGCTGCAAAATCGAGCAACACAACAGGAGAAGCGGATTTTGCAATAGCAAACGGCAGCAACAGGAACAACAACGAAAGGCCACAAAAAAGGGTCTCTCGGTTGCAAGCTCAGTTGGCGCCGTCCTATTGCTTGTTCCCAAGAATGGACCGGGACAAATACAGGCCACGCGCCATCCATCTACAGCAGCTGGCTCATATAGATCTAGACACGTGTCAGCAGCCCCTGGATTTCCGCCGTTGAGATGATTCACAATTCTGTGAGTTTTTTTTTATTGGGAAAAAAATCCCCTTTCTTTTTCCCTTTTTTCTTTTTGTCTTTTTCCAGCCCCACTAGCCTACTGCCACTTAGGTAGCTAGGTATCTATGGAAGTAGCCAGACAGCTAGCTAGCTACGCAATTCATAGGTACCTAGCTAGGTACTAGGTACACACATTCACATTCATAGGTAGGGCCCCACTAATTGGGTACTTACCCAGTCCAGTTAATGGATGAATGGCTTATTGGATTGATGGAATGTGTGGATGATTTCTTTAATTTATTGGAGAGGGGTGACATGCACCAATGAGGAAAGGCACAAACTTCTAAACTTCAGATTTTCCAAAAATTTATCTTGGGCCCACATAGATGAAAGAAAATTAGGAGTATTGTACCTAGTAAGTAAGTACCTAGGGTCAGTTTCCACATGGACAAAAATTATATATATATATATATATATAATTTTTATTATTTTTTACAAAAATCATGTCATTCTTATAAATTTTAAATTGTTATTTTTTCATTAATTTCTATGATATCCTCCTCACATGAGGAGTGAAATTATTCATCATAAGCTAATTAGGATGATTTTCAACATCGCAACTTCAATTTTTTCACAATAATTCAGTGTTAATAATGTTTTGTCTCTCCATCATCACACTCACAAATAATAGAAAATACTGGATAGTATACAGTAGTGTTTTTTTTTTTTCTCTCTCTCAATTTTGTGATGTTGCTCAAGTGAGAATTGTCATAATATATTTAACCAAAGTTGGTGATCTACAAAAATATGAAAGTAGAAAATCATGTACATGCCATTTTACTGGTAGTGTTGTTGCTCCGGAGATCATTTCAAGACTTTGATTAAAATAATTGTGACAACCAGAGTTTCTAAAGTTGATCTTTCAAATTTTTGTAATTTATTTATTTTGATATAGAAATGTTACTTATATAAAGATCATGCAACACTTTGGGGAGTGCTTCTTTCTCAAGTAATAAGAGAATGTTGAACCACTAGTGGGGCTTTTTGATATTTTGCTTGATACTTTAGAACCGCGACAAACCCCACCAGCTCAGTGGCCAGAGTGAACCAGCAGCTCCCAGCACACCATCCAACGGATGCCATGGCTTTAGTTGTGGATGAACCTCAACCCAGTTGTTATATGGTAACCCATTGTGTAAGAAATAGCTCTTATAAGTTACCCAAAAAGAAGGTAGGAAAATAAGTGACTAACTAGATAAATAATTGGATAGTTTGTACATAGATATAAGGCTATAATTTACTACCTACTAACAACTTGCATATGGGTTTGTTAGTAGGTAGGTAGGTAGGTAGTAAGAAAAGCGACTGAGCTAACTACCATGGTTAGCTACTAGGGAACTGGAACCCAGCCAAAAACTCATTCATAAACACTTATCATCCATCCTTCATCGTGGACTGGTGAGTGATTGCTGGTTCGCTCTGGTCCGCCTGAGTCTCCTTTGTGTGACTTGCTCAAGAAAGTGTTGAATATGCCATGGAATGGGCCTATTGGGGGCCCATTCTAACTACGAGAATGGGAAGTGGGGTTATAGGTTCCGGTAGGTGGAAACAGTCTCTTCTACTGGGTCCTATTCCAGAGCATAACATGCGTCCCCCCACCGTATAAAATTGCCTGAATTGTACACCAAAGCTGGGTTACGTGTTACGTAATGTAGGGCATGTTCCACCTAGGAACACATGGACCATAGTGAGCCCGGAAGTCGGTGATGGAATTGAAAGAAGCCATTCTATGCAGTAGCAAGGGACAATTGGTACTTTGAAAATTCAAATAACCACACAACATTGGTTACTAAGTATTTCATCACTTTTTAGGGCTACTACCGAAAAATTAAATAAATAAATAAAAATTCCTAAAGGTGAAATTTTTCTATCCTTCAAGTGTCTAACACAAATTTGAATGGCCCATTTGTCATGACCCACATTATAATAAATTGGTTTATTTGGATAACATCTAGGTAGTAGGTAATATGACTTAGTAATGAATTGAGCTCACAACCACTTGTAAAGTGCCCATTGAGTTTTGGACCAACAAACTATTTTGCATCAAATTTACAAAAGCATGAAAATGTCGATTCCAATAGCTATTTCATTAATGTTCTAAAGGCAATCTATATTCATTCCATACAAATCATTACCATGATAACACCAAATAGGTTTGTTCGAGCTAGAAGAGTCATTCTAGCAAGGTTTTAGCAAAGACAACAAGTTGTCATGTTAACTTGAGAGAGAGGCTCTTTGGCTTGCCCACAAAGGAATGTTATGCATTTAACTGTGCTAGAAGTATCTCTTTGTAACTTACACATGTTAGTTTACACATCTTTTTTATTTTCTTGGGGCCCTCCAAGTTTGACCTACATGATCACAATACTTTATTTCACATCTTTTTGGATTTTAGGTAATTGAAAATACGATTGAAAATACAATCTCCAATTCTTAGTGTGGAACCTACTAGAAAAGTGTATAATCCCCAATCCTTAGTGTGAAACCTACTAGAAAAGTGTACAATCTCCAATCCTTAGTGTGAAACCTACTTGAAGCTAAGCATTGTATATCCATACATTTAAAGTAACTACTTTCTACAAGAGTTCATAACTTTTCAAAAGGTAAATACACATTCTATCATGCTTAGTTGGCAACTTTTGTATTTTCCTTTTTTTTTTCTTGTATACAAATCTTAGATTTCACAACAATGGATCCAAGATTTTTGTTTTGTGAGTGGTTGGGGAGGGATGGGGTGGATGGTCCAAATTCCAAAAAGGCTAGTGTGACTAGTTGTAGGGTTAGTTATTAGCATTTGTTGTATTTGTATAGTTTGGCCGGCTATCCATCCTTGGAGAAATTTCATCTTGGATTCACATACATGTAGAAGTGTAGACCTCAAAGTTGAAAAGTGTGTAGCGTGTATTCCCCCTTCAAAAAAAGCTTAATATGGGGTAGATTGGAAAGATTTGCTTGTCCAACAACCCTATGTCAAATGCCTTTTATAAGAAATCTTACCTAAGAGTTAGACAAATATAGGTATAAAAAATGAAGAATAAAAAGGAAAGGCTAATTTGGAAACATGCATACTTTCTTGATTATTTGTTTTATTCATTTGTCTTCAATATTTTCATCCTTCATGGATCTTCACATTTTTGTTTTTATTGTCAACCTTTATTGGGAGCACATGGGAACATCATTGGACCCTTGGAACGATGACATAACAAGTCATTTGGAAACATAATTTACAACATATGTTTGGAGTTTTGGTAACATACTTGAAAGCCGCACTGTGATTGTGGGAATAAATTTGAGGATCTAATTGATAATCATGGAAACACCATGGGAATATACCAAGGTTTATATTGAACTTTGGGGACACATGTTAATATGAAATTCATTTAAGATGGCAAGAATATAATTTTGGAATAAATCAAAAAACATATATAATCATGCGACATTATTGAAAAGTCTTTGGAAAATATCAATGACCACAACATGATATGAGGAACTTTGGAATGTCAACAATTGTAAACAACATGGTAGCAACCAACATGACCATTCACAATTGTAGTTCATCTACCACCCCATTTGAATGCCAATGACTTTGTAAATCTCATTAAAATATCATTTGGAAGAAGATTCAAATTGTGTTCATACTTATGATCTTATATGAACATTGCAAAATTATAAAAATGAAAAGAATTAGCAATTGAAATCACCTTGGAGAAGCTCTTTAAGATATATAAGTAAAAAATATGGGAACATTGTTATGAGCTAAGTTGGGAACTTGCAAACTTATCATATGTTGGAAAAACCTTAATGAAGGATTCACAACAACAATCTTAAAGTTGATAAATAACAAAGAGACCAAAGCACAAAAATATTAAGAATATCATTGGTAATGTCATCACAAAATTGCAATCCTTATAATATTCCAATTCAAAAAACTAAGAAAATGAACACGTTTATGATTAAGTTTGAGAAATAAAAAATGTTGTTCAACAAAAGGAAACATCACAATAGAATTGACTACAAAAGTTTTGCAAGGGAATTTGAATTCTTTGATATCTTGTCATTGTTTTAGGTGGTTCATTTGGTTACAATCTAAATATTTTATAGAAAACTTTGTCACAAAATCCACCCACTACACAATTTTCCTCCAACAAGAAATTGTCAAACCATAAAGTTATTGAAATGGGTCCTATGATGAAAGGCATATTTGAGATAATCAAGGAGGGCTAAAAGCATTTGTAATGTGCATGATCAACCATTGAAAATGGTATTTATAATAATTTGAAAGTCCCATTATAAGTTCTTCATTTGATGTGTAACCAATTGGACTTTATCATTGTTGCAAGCAATAAAAAAATGTTACAATTGCCATCTAGCATTCCATTGTGCATCAACTCAAATTAGTAAATGTTTGTTTTGAACTATTACATTTGTGGTGTAATGTCCAATATTACATGGCCTTTTAAAGGACCAAAAAATGTTGTTCACTTGAGTGGCTAATTCATTTTAGTACCTCAAGTTGGAGATGTAATGTGTAGATTCACATGAGAAAAATTTAACTTCCATTTGTGTCAAATTGATGCATATGAGGATTTTTTTTTTTTAATTTCAATTTCTCCAAGTAAAATAAATGGCTACCATGTGCCAAGACGGAAAAAATATATATATATTAGGTTAATGATTCCAATTGGCTGCACAAAATTAATTTAATTGTATAGATGGTTAAACGAAATGGTCCTTGCTACCTTTTGGTGAGAACCCAATAATTGATTTAGGTTCAAGTGGATACAATGTTTGTTATTTATAAATACAAGGGGCTATTAGATGCAAAGTAAGATAATACAAGTGGTGACAAAAACTTGATCATATTAACTTTTATGACTATTGAAAATATGGATTTGTTTTTCCAACATGTATTCTTTCCGAATCTAAAGGTGTTTTATGCAATTATTCTAGCACGAGTTTCAATGCAAATGATTATTATATTCAAAGCAACCAATCCACCTTCCTCACAAGAGATGTTGAACTACTACTGCAAAGGTGTGGAAGGATTATTTTTAAAAACATTATTCAATAGTTCAATTTCATCCATCCTAGTGTCCACCAACCTTTTGATTTTACATAGCTACCACATGCCAAATAACCATAAGAAACAAAGATGGAGATTACTCATTTAATAACACATGTTTACAAATGACGTGCTATTAGTTTCATCCAAGCCAAAAAAAAAAAAAGGAATGCTTTTGTACCTTTCTTGTTAGGGAAAAGATTACAACATCATTCATTGGTTTTTCTATTTATCCTAAAAATGCATTAATTCAAAATCACCAAATGTAATCAATGGGAATGGTTGAATAGCCATTCTTTTCATTGTGTTAAGCGATGGTTAACTTGTATCCATTACTTCAATTTATGTTTTAAAAGAATGTGTTAGGTGGAATTAGGTGGCTTGATTTTAGCCACTTAAAAAAAAGTTTGGTTGACTATGGGAAAAAATTCAATGATTATATAGTTTTGATTGCTACTTTTCTAAGATAGTTAAAATACATTTTGAACCACTTAAGGGGTTTTTTTTGTCTGAAGATGTGAAAGTGTAAAGGAGAATGGGTGAAGATTTTAGTTAGAATAACCCTTAGGTTGAATGTGTGTGTGCATTATAAAGTAGAAAGTTGAAGGAAGGTTGCAATAGTAATATTGAACCAATGCAATACTCCAATAATTCTATAACATGTGGTCATGAAAAAATGCAATATTTTGTGAGTTATATATTCATTTTTTGTGTGTTATTCTCACAACTAGAGTGTGTTTTAGCTAGCGGCATATATGTGTTGAAGTTTCTATATTCATTAATGTTCAATCCTAGTAGAATAAATTTCAATAGTCATTAGTGGGTGTTGTTGTCACATTGATGGAATTGTGATTACAATGTTGGAGTTGTTGCAAAAGACTAGTAGAGTGCTTTGGTGCTTGAAATATCCTTTACAATAAATCAAATTGACATGGGGTTTTTTCCCTTACAATATCTATTAAGTAGCATCCCAAGTGTAAATCAACTTCTATTCAATTTACTATTGTAGTATGGTTGATTTTCATATCCTTATTATGTAGTTTAGGTTGTTGGATTTTATGCCAAGGACTACAATGGCCCTCGGGTGGCAGCATAATTGTCTCATAATAGATTGGAATTGAATGTTGTTTATTTGCAATAGGTTCTTGCTCAACTATCTAACTATTGTACAACTGGTTCCTTTGATAATATTGTTTTTTGGTTTTCAACTTTTGTTAATCCTATTATTATTAAAATCCTTTTGCATTTTAATTGTATGGGAATAAGATCTTTGTCAATCCTTAACACCTATGTACATATAGTTAAAACTTGTTTTTACTAAGAAAAGGATAGTAGAATGCACATATGCCTACCTTTAAGAACAATTGCAAATTTTAAACCCCAAACAACATACAATGACTAGTGGTAGCAAAAGCATTGGAACATATGAAAAAAAAAAATGAAAGTAAAAGTCTGATGTTCAATGATCTTAAAACACAAAATTTCTTGCCATGCATCCACTTTGCATTTATTGAAACAACAAAAAAAAAACTTATGAACTCCATCAACTTGACAAGGATTTGAATCATAATCCAAAAAGGATTTTGTTGAATGCCATTGAAGTCCTACCTACACCCAAATTCATTAAATAACAAAAGAAGCAAATTGAAATGTTGGCTTCTTTTGACATGGTTGAACAACATCATTGCCTTTGAGTTACAAAGGAAATATAAGATTTTGGATGAAAAATGTGTTAATGGGATCCATATACATGATTCAAAATCCAAAACAAAATGTAACCATATGAGGTTAATGAAGTTTTTTTGGCAACCTAATATAACATTGGTATGAAACCATCAACACAAAAACAAAAATAGGACTAAATTGTCACCGCATACCACAATTGTTCCTCATTCGAAGTAAAAATTATCATACATAAATGGCAAGGTCAACTCTTGGGTGTAAAAATTATGAACATGCATGTAAACAATAAGGTCAAAGTGAATTTTTTTTGGTTTTGGAACTTGTTTTTCATGAATGATAGGTTGGAGAAGATCTATTCATCCTTCACATTGCCAATAATCATAACCATGAAAAACTTCTCTAAGTTGAACCATTTCTTAAAACTGTTGATTCAAAGTTCGACTAGATGCAAGCCTATCCCACAATCAAGTTATTGGCTTGTAGTTATGATAAGCAACGTGGTGTAATTTGCATGATTTTGCATTTTCAATATGATTAAAAATTGATTATTAATCAAGAAGCTCAAGGTTCAACAATGGCTCACAAAACATATTGATTGACCCCAAGCTTTTTTGGTGCTCAAAATTTGTTTGAAGAATGGTCATGTGCCTTAAAAAAATGGTTAACCTTTGAAACAATTCAATACTAAGTTTGTTGCCCTTGTGCAAAATTGGATAATTCATGTATCATTTCCAATAAAAGGAGGACAACCAAGGTTCAACATGGTTTCAACATCACACAAAAAATCATAATTTGCTTTGGTAGTACATTCAACCGTGCCATTATCCCCATCCATCTTCATAGTTCTAGAGGTTTATATTCTTACAAAATTCTTTATGATGTGATAACATATAAATCCAATATGTGTTTATGTTTTTCAAGATCTTACTTCCTTTGTTTTTCAAGATTTCAACCAATTCATTAACCTCAAGGACATGGTGCTTCAAGTTAATAATTGTACATAAATGTCATTAGACTTTCAATCTGCAACACTCAAAGCCCATTCACAAGTTGAACAACCATTATGTCATGCCCCATGGTTGTAAACAACTTTCTATTTGTTACATGAGTGTTAGTAGGACAAACATTCAAGTACTACTTGACAACAATAATAAGCCTACCAATGGTGCATTTTCTCCAGCCCAAATGTTTGATCATGGATTGGGGTTTTGGCAACAAAATCTCCTTCCTTTCTATTTTTGAACAAACTTTGCATCCAAATATTTCCATTTTCCCACCCTCCCCACAAATAGGTTCAAACCAACAAAAATGTGTTACTTAAAAATATTTATAGACTTTGTTCAATTGTTATTCATTTTTTTAAGACTTCTTTTTCTTTAGTTCATTATGCCTTGGTTTTATAAAATCTTTAAAAAAGCATGGGGTGCAACTTTGCAAATAATTTTTCCATTCTCCTTCACAAGTGCAAATGATAAAGGTGTGCTAGAAGCATACTCAAGACACACAACAATCCAAGGTGACAAATTGCTAGTTTACAAATGTGTGTTTGTAGAGTTTAGTTTTAACACTACAAAGCTAGAGAATAGAAGTCACAACTTGAAAATGGGTGGTGTTTTTAGAGGTTCCTTAATCACCAAAAACTCACACAACAAAAAAAATCCAAAGAAAATCAAACACATAGATTCAAAAGCTTTTGCATTCACATAATGAAACAAATTGAAAAAAATCAAACACCTAATTTTGAAAGTTTTTGAATTCACATAGCCAATTTTTTTGAAAAGACTACATGCTTAATTCTAAAAGCTTTTGAACTCACATAAAAAACAAATTGAAAAAAATTAAACACTTAATTTTGAAAGCTTTGTTCAAAGTAAAGAAAGAGGGCTATATACACTAATACAAAACATGACATTACCCTGAAGATGTGATGTGCATAAAAACTTAAGAGTGAAAAGATCAAATTCAAATTTGTGATGTGCTTCAAACCTACAAAACAACAAGATTGAACTTCACAACACCATAACAAATAAGCTCACACACAAATGCATCAAAATCCATTCACAAAGGCATACACTAAATGCTTTAAATGATTTATTCCTCCTTTATGCAATGAAATATTCACATTTTGTTACATTTGTAAAAAATTTAAAAATGTCCATTATGACCAAAAATTTAAGTTCTAATTTTTACTTCAAAAATATTGTTGACAAGTTTCTATAATCATCATTGCATGTTCCCCTACTCTAATCATTACATCACAAACATAGTTTTAGTAATTTACTCCCACATGATATATTCAATTTCTATATCAACAATAATCTCCTAACTATAATTCTCATTTTTGTCAATGATGACAACATGTTGCAAGGTGTAGAGTTGATTAACTTTGATAAAAGGGTGAAATATGCCATCCAACATCTAGGCTACATAGCTAGTGGCAATGACAAAAGTTGCCCACCCATTGTTTGAATGGTTCCACAACTTTTCTCAACCATTGAATTTTGGCAAATTTTAAAAAGTTTTAGGCCCAAAATCCTTTATATTCATTACATGCATGTATTTTCTTTCGTCACACGAAAATTGGTTTACCATAAAAGAACCTTGATATGAGGTTAATAACCCAATTTGATATGTGAATATATATTTATATAATCTTTATTAAATGAAGTACTTTTGTTATTGGGTAGTGGTAGGATGGTTCACTTTCACATCACAATACAATACTTTGGAGAATATAATGGGTTAACATGTTATACAATTGACAATATATTAAATTTGTGATTAGATTTAGATTTTCAACTTGGAATAAGAAGACATGTATATAATAAAGTTTATAAAACATATGCACCAAATATGTAATATTAAAAATTTGAAGTTAAAAAATATGGAATAGCACCATATAATTCCCTATTTAATGAGTGATATCATAATAATATATTATTTTAAATATATTAGCTTATGGACTTTAGAAAGTGAGGTATGCACCAAAAATGAGCCACCCTAAGTTGCAACCACCCTATTGATAAAACATTCAAAATCAATGTACATTAGGGACTCAACATCTTGAACTTGGTGCAAAACTTACAAATGCCAACTTGGTTAAAACAATCACATTAGATCCAAACCATGATGTTTCATATACCTTTTGCACATTGATTGATTTTTGTCTACCAATTTATCTAGAAAGACATATTTTGATGTTTCAATTTCAACAACTTGTAATGTTCATCATCAACCAATATTGTCTTTATTGGTAAATAAGTTGATGTAACTATTAACTTTTTAGTCTCAATTCAACTTGAAAGCATGTTGATAACGTAATTCATGCAAATTAGAAATTATCAATACACGTGGACAATTTATAAGTTTGGAGGTGCAATGTTTGCAGTAATTAATAATTGACAATTATAACCTTCATATTCCTTTTCAAATTGTCCATATTTAAGTTGAATACGATGGTGCCATCAAACACTACTTTCAAGTTGTTTAGTTGTGGTCACATATTTTTTGGAAAATGTCTAAACAATTTCATTTGATCATTATCCATCAAAATATCGGCTACAAATGAATTTTGGGGGAAGAATAAGGAAGAAAAAAAAGATCATGTGCCATTAAATGGTCATAAATAAATTGACAATGGTTGGTAAGTGGTGTCATTTGGGGACCAAAACCAAGTAGTGTAATACTTTTCCTAGTGAGTTAAAATATAAACGAAGAATATAATGATCAATTGTGCTTACTGTTGATGTTTTTCATTCCTATCTAATTATCTACATTATTTCATCAATTGAATGTTAATTGGGTTAATGGAATATAAGAACAAAACAAAATATGAACCCACATACATACCCTATTAAAACTCCATGTACACTACTTTGAACAACTTCGTTCATTAAACTTTGAATTGTATGATTAAGTAAACACCATGTTAGGGAATATGAATATAAAAACTTTGTAGAATTTGAATATATATTACATTGCATTTTACATTGTATTAGAATCTAGCTACAATTTCTCATAAAATTTCAACAAATATTGACAAATGAGGTTCTTGTCCAATATGAACGTTAAAAAAATAAACTCCACATGTTATGATATAAATCATGAGAGAATCTAACAAAAAATTCAACAAACATAACACAAATCGCACATGCATATTCAAGCCTGAAGGATAGTAATGCACACATTGAAATATATATTGCATCTAATAAGGCAGTTTTTGTGAATATATATATATATATATATATATATATATATATATATATATATATATATATATATATATATATATAATTATTTTTCATAAGAGGCTCCAACAGCTCTAATTTGAATATTTCATTTACAATTGATTATATAGTGGTAACACAATCGTAGGTGGTGACTATTTTGTAAGTGCAATCAAATCCTTTGATAATTATTTAAAGGTGAATATTGGTGAGAGGTACAACACTCACTTATGGGGATTTGAATCCTGTTCCATAATACATATGGTCTTTGCATCCACTTTGGAACAAAAATGCCTACACCCACAGCCCAGCAAAGGCAAACACATCAAATGCCCACACAGAATCAAAGGAAATCATGTCAACCCATACATCAATCAGTCCTTTTGCTCCATCTTTCTAACAATGTCATTAAATTACCTTGCAAAGTTGTAAATCACTGGAGAAAATATATACCATAATGCATAAATTATTTTGGCATAAATTCAATTTTTTTCCATTTCGCCAAATTTTTGGAAATTTTAGTTATTACTTGTGTCAAAAAAATTATAATTATTATAAAATTAAGAATCTGCAAGTTTTTGACTATGGGGTTTAAAATGCCGACCTTAAAGCTCAAGAACTTAAGACGTAAGAAAAATACGTTTAATAATTTTTTATAACCATTATTTTTTGAAAATTTTAAAATTTTAAAAACCAAGTGCGGAAGTTAAGATTTAAAATTAAAAATAATTATTTGACAGTTTGTTGCTGAATCTAATCAGGGAGTATGATAATGTAGGTAGAGGGCATGTTACCGAGTGGAATTTTTCCTCCACAACCGTTTTTTGAAATGCCCCCAAAGAAAATTGAAAGAAAAAAAATTATGCTAGTGCTATACCTCAGGTAACACTCCAGGAGCAGGCCATTCCCAAAATAAACGGCCCATCACCTCACCTTGGGTGGGTGCTTATTTGGGGAACGTCATGCTGCTCCTCTCATAAACCATTCATCCATCCACAACCCATCTCAAGTTTATGGAACATATGAGGTCTTGATAGTCTAATATTTGGTAAGGAACATTTTCTGAAGTATGTTACCAGGAAAACAAGAGATGGCTGGTGGTTGGACATGACACACTAAATTCCATTGGGTTCCAATTCCCTAGTTAACAACCTATTGTCATACCTTATCTACCTGAACTCTTGTTTTTAGTTTCCTAAGGTGAAGCCCAACATCAACTCAAATTGCGGTTCATTCACAACAGAGTCCATCATAACAACTTCCAATCAAACCAGGGTTGTATGGTTATTAGGAATATCAACAAATAACCAACGGTTCTCAAGGTTGTTCTTAATGTCTAACCATGGTTCTCAAAAAGTCAATGAACTAATCCTGATATATATATATATATATATAACCATGGTTTAAAAATAAATTAAGTACCAATTCTGAAGTGTAAGTATATTTTTAAAATTTTAAAAAACCATTCAAATAACCTTCTATGAAACATAAAGCCCTAACTCAATTTTTTTTCTTACAAATGCAAGGTACATTATATCCGATAATAATGCCTGAGTCCTGAAAATGCACAGGCACATTTTGTTTTTAAAAAATGTACATTTCTTTTCTCAGATGCACATTTTATTCTATATTGTCATTATTACATAATCTACCTCAAAGATTGAAATTTGAAAATAGGGCTTTACACCAAGTGAGGCCCATTGGAGAGGACATTCCTAGAATGCAGAGCTTGCCTTGAGTTCTGGCTTGTCAGGGCCATTATTTCAGGAATGCACTCACCCAGGGCCTCATCCTACACTTACTAACCAATGGTTCATGAAAATCACCAATTCTTTTGAGGGTTTTTTTTTTACTCTCTTGGTGGTGAATTTTTGGGATTTTTTAAACTCAAAATCCAATTTCAATGTATTCAAAGGATTTTTTATAAGATAAATGTCCCAATTCTGCCAGATTTTGAAAATACAAATTACAAATTAATGGATTTCTATTTAGGTTGGTATAGACTATTCTTAAACATAGAAGGCTTTTTAAAAAAAATTTACATTCATATGTACTTTTTTATGGATGATTACAATTTTGGCTATATCAAAAATAAATAAAACTCAATTTTAAAAAAAAACACCATTTTGAGGAATAGGAATATCCCATGGCCCTATTACAAATGTAAACTGGTTATATACAAGTGCATTGATTAGAGAGGACCAATTATTTCCTATATTTATATGGTAATAGTATAGAAAAATATTTCTACATTATATGCCACATGTATATGTGTGTACAATAGATGGCAGAGTATATCACTCACAAGGGTGTTAGATTCTTATCTTTTATATTGTTCCCAATGCATTGCACGAAGTTCCCAAGGGGTTCCTAGCAAGTTCCTGATGTGTTCCCTAGTATTGTTCCCAATAACATCACACTTTTATCCCATATGTTTTATAGCCCAAAGATGTTCTCTTTCCACCTCTCAAGGTGGGCCAAAAGGGGCCTTGGGTGAACTAGCACTAGTGTTGGGTGTATATCATATCTACTATCCATTGAATC
Source organism: Sphagnum tenellum (assembly GCA_963921925.1). Lineage (NCBI taxonomy): Eukaryota > Viridiplantae > Streptophyta > Sphagnopsida > Sphagnales > Sphagnaceae > Sphagnum > Sphagnum tenellum. The sequence goes on along the minus strand of OY998147.1, from coordinate 20,996,129 downwards.
TGGCTTTCACAAAATAACTCACATAAGGTTTCAATTTTCACTTTTTAATTTAAATTATATATATATATATATACCTAGAGAACCTGACCCGGGTAAAAGAGCTTTATCTCACCTTGGTCTCAATATATATATATATATTCATATTTTTTTTCAGCTGATTGTCACCATCTGATTCTTGCACAAGTGAAAACTGATGATCAGGTTCATTCAAGGTATCCCTCAAAACAATACCCTTGAGGTTCAGATAAGGATACTCTACTGAGGCTAAAGTGATACCAGGAGATATTTTGATACCCGCCTAACACTCACAAGCACCTGCACAGGTACTGTGGTAAAGACTAAAAACCCCAAAATTCATCTGATTTGCTTCCAATATTATAAGCATCCTATGCTGATTATAGGAGCCCATATCTAGCGTTTCTGGGCTTTAAATTGCATCCCCAATCATGAAGTTGAAGGTGCCATTGTGGGTGCTGGTTTACACTCACTCTAAATCTCTTCAACCTTGAGAGTATAGTCTTCTATTTGGAGAGCTTCAGTATTTTCTTTAGTGACAGAGGCCTATCAATGTGGCTCATTGCAAAAAAACACAAAGTTGAACTTGGGAGGCCTCAACCTCCCCTCACCCATAAGACAGTTACAATGATCTCCAAAAGGGTCAGAAACAGTTAGAAAATAGCTGCAATTGGAGGTACTGAAAGTTTGAAGGCTCCACAAAACAGAAGTCTGTAGTCTGTACTCTTCCACAATGCATCTACCTACCTAGTAGATGGATAGATTACCCTTTTACATGCATCTACCTACATAGTAACCTTAAACATGAACTATTCAAGGTGAAGTCTGTAAGTCAAAATGATGCTGAGAAAAGATCAGAGAGAGAAAGCTGATTGATGATGAGAAATGGTAAGCTGTTCCGCAGATGTAGATTTGATCAAGAAAAAATCTCTACATAATGTGTGCACCCCCCTTCCTGTATGTGATTTTGCTTCTTTCAATAGAGTTAAGCCAGCTAAAAAACTGACCACTGATTATTTCAGGGGTGTAGCTAGCACCAAGATAAATGAAAGCAGAAAGTTTTCTTACGAGTCTCCTACACAACTCCAATACCCCTATAGACACAATCCAGACATTACAATAGGGATCGTCTGGACTGAAAACGTTGGCCTAGGATGTTCAATCCTAGCTTTCAACTACAACCAACACTAGGCCCACAGAGGAATGAATGTGTATCCAAAGGAAGGGAAAGGAAAGCCAACGTGCCTGTACAGAACAACACGTGCGTTGCACTCTGCCCTTCCCAACCAGGTGAGGTGTTTTTATCTGAGTCAGAGAAGAAAAAATTGTAAGAAAAACTTGGTAAGCTATGAAACATCAGCTTCAACTGTGGAAACTATTGAACAACTACCTGTGAGAAAAACCTCCCACCATGCATCATGCTGGAGGAGGAAGCATGATGAGATTCTCGAGCGAAATCCCACTTGTAGTCCCCTCAAAACAGAATCATCTAGCAATGCAGGGTAAACATTATGCATTGAGATTTGGCTTCTTCCTTCCTCCTCATCTAAATTGTTGCTGCTCAAGGCATTTCAAGCCTGCAGATGTATGAACCCTGATTGAAAGTTTAAATCACCAAACAAACTGAAGAAAAAAATGTTTAGCCACAAAAATGCAGAAGAGAATCTCTCACTCTTCATGCTCTTCAAGATGTGCCCGTCTGACAGGAGGGTTGGGTCTTGGTTTGAAAATGCCCCACCGGAGTGCTGCCTTGAGCTTCGACCACCCAAACTTGGCATTATTGTGACGTGGCCTTTGTTCCCCCATGTTCCACATTGGAGGAGAGTTGTATGTGTAAGCAGAGTCATCTTGCCAATAGCCACCATAATTGGCATAGTTGTCTGGGTAAACCATACTAGCATATGGCACCAATTCATCTTGGCTGAGGATCCCTTGGCCTCTTGCATCGTCATTGAAACCTTGGAGGCTACCCCATGGGTTACTATCTGACCTCTGATATGGCCGCCAGTCATTTGTGTCTGGATACAAACTCATTAGACTGGGAGTCATGGGAGGAAGTGCCAAACTTCCAGCAGGTATCATAGCATTTTGAGGGGAAGCCAGAACCAATCCTGTTGCTAGGCCTGGACTATCTTCTGATGGTCCAAGATTTGAGGAGCTAGCCAGGGTTACTTGTTGGCTTGGCCCATTTATGTTAGGCCCAGATCCCATTATGTGCTGATCAGGTAGAGGCTGGTTTGCTTGAGTTGGAAAAGATTGAGAAACACGCATTGTTGGTTCAGGTGTGTAGGCTTGAGATCCTCCTACTCCATTGCCTGCAATTTAATGAAACCCTCAGCTAGCTGGAACAGACTTCTGCTACTACTAATGCACGTGTACATTGAGATTTATCTAGCATATTAAGAGCTGTAACACAGAAATAGCAAAGCAATGTTCCATGAAGACAAGAGGACATATCTGTGCCAACCAAACCCTTCTGGGTTAACATCTCATATTAAGCAGGACGTCACTATCGCAGCAAGGAAATAGCTCTATCACTGAGTGAGTCTTAGTTAACAAACAAAAGCAGACGATAATAGTTTTGAAGTAACACTAGGACAAACTAACTCTCCATGCAGAGATTATTGAGTGATAGGCGATGCATAAATACCAGGTACACTTGATCCTGCTGGAATTTTTGAAGAGAGATGATATGTGGACAGTGCGGATTGAGTGGAAGGCAGAGACTGTTGTGGTTGCTGTGTCTGTGTAGTCCTTGTATCTTGTGTCTGCACATCAGAGCCTCCTAAAGCTTGACCTCTTGCTGAAGATTCAACCATCGGCATGTTAACACCTCTCAGTGATGGATTTGCCCTTATAAGTGCCTCCCCATCATATTCCTGTACATCTGTTTGCCACTTCTCATGTGCCACCTTTGCTAACTTCTCCACATATACCTGCAAATTATCTCCACCAGTCAGCCATGTGCAATTTGCTTTCTCAACTGTGATGCAAAATAAATTCAGACTTCATTTCTCCTACCTTGTGATGCAGAGACATTGCCCCGTTGGGGCTGTGCAATCATTAGAAGAGTGTCATAGCTTCACAAAGAACATGGCAAGAAAAAAGCATATTTGACCTCATGATGAGCAAGAAAATATAAGTACTAGCTTGAGCCCAATGTTAAAAGGCAAATCAAGGAAGGATTAACTCTTACCCTCTCACTTTCTTCCAGTGAATCAATTGCACGGTATGTATTGCTCACAATAAGACCCACAAGCTGAAATATGTTGTTAAAGATAATCTCCAGATTTCCACCAGGCCTATACACATAGAGATTTGAATTCAAAGGGCACGTCATAGCATGTTCAACAGTGCCTTCCCACATTTTGTTTGACATCCCATTCCCAAGTGCCTGCCATGCAAACACACATCACGGAGGCTTGTCACAGACCTGCTGCACCAAAGAGCTTGTAACTGAATGAGGCAAGAATAGATCTGAGTGACAAAAGATGCCTTAGTGTAGGCTGGTCCTTCTTGAGTGATGTCACTCCAATGAGCATTCACCAACATGTAGCAAAGGAAACTAGAAACCCAAGATCTACTCACTCCATGTAACACCCACTGAAAAGAGGAAATTTCAATGGTATCCAGAGCATGATCTCACATACATTTCGTAACTTCAGAGGATGCATAACAAGGAGGCGTAAAAACTGTTCAACAGTCTCAATGCCTTCTTTACTGAGGCGCTTGTGGAAAGCACCATCCTTGCCAATCCTGTCCAGGCGCCACACCTCATCTTGCAATGCTGGGGGATAGTGCTTCTTGTACACTGATCCACCAACAGATTCACTTTAGGAAACCATCCAACACCTTCACAGGAAACAGTAAAAATGCACAATAAAGACAGACAAAGGGTCCAAGTTTGCACAAAGAGCAGCAAAACAAGTTTTATAATACTTACGTTCACCACGATGGTCTTTCACAGTGAAAGATTCTGTCTTTGCTTCACGGACACGTACACCCTCACAGTAGCCTGGGGCAACCATCACACCAAGACGAAACTTACGGCTGCGGATCCAGCTTGAGTTATCTGTGAACTGGAACTCACCAAGGGTTCCTAACCCATCCTTCAGTGTCACAAACAAATCGCCTGTCAAGAGAGGCCTCTTCCCATCCCGCTCTTTGACCATAAAGTTCTCAAACTCTGCCTGAGGCCAGCTCTCCTCATCATCAGCTATGAAGTCACCCTGTAGTACCACAATTTCAAGCTTGGCACAGGATTCCTCACCATCAGACACTACTTTGCCAGTGTTGGCATCTACCAGGGCCACTTGAATACCAGATCCATCCTCACCCTCCACTTTGCTACCTGTAAAGAGAGGAAGAGCAAGCTTGCTCTTGAACTGCAACCGGAGGTTACGTTCATCGGGACCTTGAATCCTTTTAGGGGAAACCCTGCACATAATATAAATAGATACCAGAAAATTGAATTTCCCCCAACTTTGCAAGCAACTTTGTGTCCAGGAGATTACAACAATATCTTTTGCAGAGAGCATCATGAAGCACAGAAAGGAATTCTGTGCAAGGATCGACCACCAAAAGTAGTGGTAACAATAACCTGAGTAGAATAAGTTTTGTAAAGAGTTCAACAAGTGCAGAGCATGAACTGCATCCAAGTGGTAGCTACAATATGGCCTCCACATGAGGTGGGGTGAACATAAAAATGGCTTCAATGGGTGATCACTCACCGGGGCCCCACTTTAGGGGTGAAATTTTGCAGTGCACGTTCAACCTCTTCTCCCACCTACACCAAAAACAGCATTTTTCCATAAGGAAAAGTTCACTACAATCTGGGACATAAGAGTCCAGGGCATTAAAAAGAAGGAAAGAATGCAAGTCAAACACCACATAAGTGATTTTGCTTACCATCCATCCTTTAGAAATGTTCCTAGAGAAAAGCTTCACTACTGTTGTATGCTGTCAGCCTGCTATTTTGGTATTGGTATTGACTACAACATTGTCAACATTGAAGTTTCAAACTATGCATATGGAGCAAGGATAGAAAGCACATGACATTGCTGTACATGGGGCATTCTGGGATGACCACCAGATGCTTGCAATAATCGATGAAACTGGGAAAACAAAAATGAGCCACAAAATGAACAACCAGGCACCAGAGCAGAGTTTGAATGAGGACAGAATGCTCACCACTTTGCGAAACAATGGTTCCAACAAAGGCCACAGTTTATGCAAACTTTCCACTTTCAGAGCTTCCATTACAACACTGCATGTCCATGATGACCACAACATCCATTTGAGAGTGTTACAATCACTTCACAGGCATGAACAAGGCTTGAGAGTCACAGCTCATACAAGAATTGCAAAGGACTCAAGTAAAGATCCAGCTAGCCTTTATCATCTGCCATGGATTTGACAGACCTTGAAAAACTGTACACTGGAAGTACACAAAGCTAGAAAATGGATAGTGCAGTGGTGTACACAATGTGCATTTTCAAAGGATTTCAGTTCCCTCTTTGATTTTTCTCTGTGCCTCAGAGTCGTCAGTAAATACTGCAAGTGCATCTTTGCTGCTGAGCTCAATTCTCATCACACTAGTAGTAGTATGCAGGAGAAACAGTAACCTTGAGAAACTCAAACGAGGCTTCTTTTGCTCTGGCAAGCCTCCCTCTCTATTTCCATCCTGGGGATAAGGCCGCTTGTCCTTTGACATATTTGCGTTGTAGATTGGTCCTTGAAACCACGTTGACGGTGGATCGAGCGAGCTCACGGACCGGACGTGAAGTAGTACTATGCCTGATTGATGAAAGGAAGAATTGCGATGACGAGCTACGAAGGGTTAGCTGAAACTCCGTTTCAATCCTATAGTCATAAGGTTTGCAAAGCTCTCGAACAATTGTGGCTGTAGCAAAGAAGACTAGGACGGGAGCATCTCAGACAACCGTGTAATCGCAATCCACAAACATCAACAAAGGATTGCAGAGGTGACCGCGTAACTCCACAGTTCAACTCCAGGCAGGCAGAAAACCTGCAGAAACAGAAAAGGACAAACGATCCCGCATTGATTACAAGCCGAGCGATAGTTGAAAAATCTGAAAGGAAGCTGCTGTAAGGAAGCAATATCAGCGATTCTACTGCAAGCAGCGCACAATCTACTCAGTTTGGAATAAGCGACGAATTCACAAAGAAAGAGCATTTTCTTTTGTAGAGAAAAACCAGCTGTAACAAGGGCCAATCCTATAAGAAAAGCTTCCTAGAGATCAACTTCTGAAATCTCAAGAAACAAATTAGACTCTGCTTGAGCACAGCAAAGAAAACAGCGATTGCGATAGAAGAAATCCTGAGAAGAATAACAAAAGGAGACCACAATGAATTATGATCCAAACGAGAAACAAGCCAAAAAGAAGCTCCAGGAGAGGCGGGCATGGAGTTCTAGGGAGGGGGGTTCGAAGAGCGGGAAATGGGACAAAACTCTCAAAGACGGGAGAAAAAAGAAAAACACCTTGAAAAAAACTACCGCCAAAATAAGAAACGCGAAGGAGACTTACACTCCGGGGTTTGTGAAGAATTTTCTCCTCCTAGTCGCTGCTCCAAGCTCCCGAGGGATCCGAACAGCGAGAAATTATGACGAAAATGCGAAACAGAGTGTCTGTCAACTCCAACAAGAGAGAAAACAAAACACTACCGTAAACAAGAAGAAAACGAAAAGAAAGAAGTTACTATAACTACGTCAGCTAGCAATGAGCGTGAGAGAGTTTTGGCGGCGGAAAACACTGCGATCGATCTACAAAACACGTAGGAAAAAACACGAGCTCCGTGAGCACAGAGCGAAGAAGAGAGAGGGAGAGAGAAAACACACAAAGCAAATTGGACCAACGGAGCTTCGTCCTTCCCTCCTCAACGTCCTCCTTCTCCTTCTGCACCTCGTAGATGAAACACATCCAAGTACCACTAACATTCATCCACTCTTGTCTCGTCATCCGCTCACGAACGCGCTTTCTTTTTGTCCCGGAAATGAAGGCGCGTTCTAGACAAAGGGGGGAGAGCTGGCATTCTCTGATTGGCTATCAAAGGTAGTCTACTGACCTTGCCCACTACTGAAAAGCCGCGTGGCGATCTCCAGTTCGAATCCACTGTCGGACACACGGTTGTAAATAAGTTGAGAACCCACCCCCACCCCCCCCCCCCCCCCCCAAATTTAAATCTATTTAAAACAAAAACAAATCTTCGCTACCTACTTTCCTGGCGTCTCATCACTGGGGTCCTTCCTCGGGAATTACCTAAAAAAGAAAGAAAGAAAAAACAATTTTTCTTTTCTTTTTTTGAGGACACCATGAAATATTGTTACCTAACCTTGGTATGTAGTATGTACATACATTAGTATTATCAGATAAATAAAATAAATAATTCATTAGTAATATTATCGGTCACTTACCTAATGCATGTATCTCATGAGCTAGAGTTTTCGTTTAAAAATATTATTGGGAACAACCTTTTTTCTCTCTTTTTTTTTTTCATTTGGGACAATTTTTTGGGGGTCTAGACTCCAAACTCTAAAGATGAAAGTGGATATTTTCTTAATCAATTTATACTGGATTTGTTGTATAAAAGGGGTGTTGTTGGGCTTTTTTTGTGCTTCTTTTTCAATAAGGTGTAATTAAACCCTTTTTCTTTAGAGGTATTAATTAAATTATTAAAATTTTGAATAGAACTTTTGCATGAGTGGTGCATGCATCCTGCATAACATGCACCATAAAAGCCGGCCTTTGTAGCAAATTTTGCCAATGCATGTTGAAGAGGCCAACTGAATTCATTAACAAGTTAGGCTATTACCAATATATTTTATTGAGTTTTAGATTCATGTTGGGAACTCGGGGTCAGTGCTTTTTTATTAACCAAAAAAATTGGGAAATTTTGGGAAACTATTTTTCGAGTATGAATTCAAGTAATTTTGCTCTTTTGTCTTTGGAAAAATTCGCTAGATCTCTAATATCAATATTTTTTGGTGGGGGTGGATTTTAAAGGACTACAAAAGCCTTAAGGCTTCCATTTGAAAAAAACAAGGGTGGATTTCTTTCCACAAACACTGGGAAAATGTTAGTAACAAAACTCCAATCTAAAAAAATACTCCATTTAGGTCTCGAAATTTTTTTTTTCAAAGAGTTTGAATTTAGGTCTTCGTCTACTACCTATGTAGGTGAGGTTTGCTCTTTGCTATATTTATAGTGTATTATTTGACCTTATTTTCCAAACAATTAATTGTGTCTTATTGGAATTCCTATAAGTAAGTAAATTCAATAAACATTAAGGAGCCCCGCCGCCCACCCCCGGCCCAAAAACACCATGGTGACTTTTCATGCTGGATTTACCTACAAGTGAAATAGGTAATAAATAATGCCAAAACAAGTTGCAGGTGGCTCAGGGCTGAAGAGGGGAAGGGCGGAACCTGTTCATGTGCCGACAAACGGTAATACGCCTCTATTTACCTCCAGTAAGACCCAATCATGGGAGATTTAGTTTGGGGACTTTATGGGAACTTTGGGAACATCAGAAGAAGGAATTTTTGAATCCATTGGGGATATCCAGAAAATCAACATTTTCTGAGCATTTCTCTAGAAATTGTAATTTGGAACATGGCATGCGAACTTTGGGATCTCGATAATCAAATAAATATTTGGGTGTAAACTCTAAGATATGAATAATCAAAGGGAATACAATAAAATATGAATATGAAAGTACATAGTTTTCACGTGTTGGGAACGTTGAGGAGAAGAAATTTAGCATTATTAAATTGAGGGAATTGTTGGGAACTTTGTGAAACCAATGGAAACACATTTGGATCATCTTTGAGAATCCGCCTTCCCAAGCTCTACAAATCATCTTTGAAATGCAAAGGAGCAGCCTAAAAAGAGCAGTAAAGAAAATACGTTTTTTTCAAATCACAAAATGTGTTTTTTTTTTTCATTTTGACCCCTCCTACTTCATCGGTGCATAACTTTCTCATTTTTTTTCCAAATTAAGTGATTTAAACTGCTTTGAAATCATCATCTTAAGCTCTACAGATCATCTTGTGACTCTAAAGGGAACAGATTAATATTTAAGAATTTTTTGAAGGGATTGAAAATAGGTTATGAGCCATTCCATCGAGACTTGTTCTGAAAAAACAACCCCCCTACTTCGGAGGGCTGTAATTTCCTCACCTCTTGTTCATTTTTGTTGATTTTTAATGGCATAGATGCGTCAAGACAAGGGCTCAATCTACTCTTTGGACACCATAAACAATGGGGCCCTCTTGCAAAAACCAGGAGCAAACCCTACCTTAAGTGATCCCTCATGGACTGTTCTACCCAAGCCCTGGCCCAATGGGACTTTATATAATAATTTGAAAAACTTTATCAACTTGAATGGAAAACCCTAAAACTCTAAATCCAAATGGCTAACAAGCCAACTTGGAAGCTCTTCTAGTGGACATATGGTGTTAAGTGTATGTCTCTCCAATAGAACTCATCCTTAAATATGGTCGATATTACTAATTGTGGATAATTTTGGGCTCTGAAATTCTCTAGGGATATGGCTGCGGATTATTGATTCATTTAAGTGCTCTGAGCTTGTTCAAAACCATTTGATGGTGAGTTGATTTGGCTGGGGAGGGACCTGAAAATACAAAGGAAAAAAAAGTGCCCTTGCTCTACTATGGTTGTGAAGGCAATATCAAAAGGGTTAAAGCCTTAGGCTGCATGCTTTACGGAAGTAAAGACCCTGTGCATGACAGAGCTGAGCATGGGCGTAATTTCAGTATAAGCCCATGGCAGAGGGCTTTAGCAAGTGCACAAACTTCCACCCATTTTTATTTTGTTTTTGTTTTTCCGGTGATACCTACTCGGTAGGAATCAACCCAAATAATAGAAAACAATTGCAAGGCGTTTTGAAAAAAACTAAACAACTTTCATATTGGGCATTTTGTTTTTTCCAAATGACCCCAGAAGAGCAAAAGAAAAAATGTGCTTTGTAGTGTGCTCTCCAATTACACCAAAATAGACCAATGCATGCTATTACAATACCCGACATGGTAATGTTGTTTTTTTCCTTTCTTTTTTCTTTTCATATTTGTGTTGTGACACATTGATGAGGACAACTTTTTAGAAATCAATGCTGAAACACCAAATAGTCAAGACTAGAAAATGTTTTTTTTAATTATCGTTTTTTTCAAAATTTTATCAAAAACAAATGGTTTTTTTTTTTTGTTTTTTTCCCAAAATCACAAGTGAACAAATGACAAAATATTCCCATTTGATTTTTTTCGTCACCCTGATGCCACAAGAAAGTGTTGAACAAGATACCTGATATTAGAAATATGCTCATAATAGTTTTTTAGTGTATTCAGAGGTCACATTATATATCCATGGTCTTACCACCTATCATTTAGGAGTGGTAGGGATCTTACATCTATTACTTAGAAGCATGAGGGACATTATAGTTACTAGCCCTAAATGTAGGTGTAAGGTCCTTCTTGCTCCTAAACAGTAGGCATATGATCCCACCCGATCCTATCACATTGTGATCTATGTATGCTTATATGCTGAACCTTGCAATCAGCTTCCATTTTATGGTTGGTTAGACCCAAACAGGGGAGATTCCCAAATGCAAGGTTAGACATGGATGCCCCCCCCTCCCCAGGCTTTACCGGATGGTAAGTTTAGGGTTTAGGGTTTAGCGTTTGGGATTTGACCTAATTACTTAGAAGGAATACCCTATCCTATGGTAAGGTTTAATGTAAAATAATTTTAAAAATAAAATGGCAAAATAAATTAGACATTCCAAGAGCAAAATGTTGAAAGTGCAAGAAATTTCATGACAACATTGTCATATTTGCTCAATTTAGTTTTACTTTGGCAAACCTAAAAACAAAACACACACAAAAACTTGTAATCACATGAATTTTTAGAAACTTTCAAATAGAAGTGACTTGACCAAAATGTACATAGTATGTGATAACAAAAGTTGCAATTTTGAAAGGATTGAAATAACAAAAAGTTTCAAACCATAACAAACTTGACCATTAATCTTGCAATCTTATATTTGAAAAGCTCCTCTAATTCCTCTAACATGTCATGATCATCACCAAAAAGCAATTTTTTGAATCTAGAATCATTGCTTCCATGAGTCATCAAAATATGAAGAACTATCAAAATTTTCATTCATTTCGATGGACACCATTCATTTGCTACACTTTTTCAGTTCTTGTTTGCATGTGCCTTTCCATGAATTCTTATGCATTGTATGAGATGCTCATTTGGAGGTGAATGAGACTCGGATTTGCTTCCCATTACTAAATTCTGAAATTTTGACATTTCATGTTATAAATTTTCTTTAAAATTTGTGTAGGGTAAACCCCAAGGGTGGGAGCATTCTCAAAATAAGGGACCTAGGACACAGCAATAGCCAAATCAAGCCCCACATTTTGAGGATGTCCCCCCCCCTAGGGCTTAACCTATTGTAAAGCATTAGGCAAGTTTTATCATGCACCAAACCTACATAGATTGTGAGGTGTATGAATGGGAGGGTTCTTATGCCTACTCCTCAATAGCAGGAGGGTACCTACACCTATAAGTAGGCATAATATCCCTCCCAATTTGGAGGCCGGCAATTCATCTAAACAAGGTGCCCTCCACATACACTATGAATTTTCTTCCTCAAGTGCTTTACCAAAAATAAATTAAAATTATTAATTAGTGGGCAATCCATCAAGGTAATATGGTAGTTCAACGGTATTGCAATTTGCATCTTGGGGTGGGGTGGGTGTGGTGGTAGCTAAATTGTGACCAAGCAAACCGACTTTGACTAAGTCGGAGGGACAAGTTCTTTGCAATGATTTACAACAGTTGGGGAATGTTCCAATTATGTACATGTTTTGTTGGATTTTCTTTTTTTAATTTTTTTAAAAGTCAACAAGTGCAACCTAGATGTCGGGCATTCATGAGGTCAAATATGATGTCCTAAGAACATGCCGAAAACACACACAAACAAGCAAAGAAAATGAAATTATTTTCCATTTGGCTTGTCCCAAGAGTTCGGTGTTGCATTTAACTATTTGGACAAAGAGCTTAGAAAGCGTTGAGCATGTTGTGGATTTGAACAATTGAAGTTTGAAGTTTTACCAAGCTTTACATATTAAAGCAGCATTCAAAGCAGCATTGTTCTCTAGGAGGTGAGCTTCATATATCATCTCACTACATTGGGAGGTTACCCATCCCAAAATGCCATCCCAAGCTTTTTCTTTGCTAGGCACTTAGTCCTCAATTAAGTCGGTTTAGTTGGGTTCCCTCATGAAAGGTTGAATTGGAAAACATTGGGGTGTTTTTCTCCTTACTTTTAGTTTCTCCTTCAATCAAAATACAAAAGGAACTCATTCAGTCTTTTCCATATTTTAATCATCCTTGCCTCTCTCACCATCATTGAAAGTATTTGATTGAATAGGGGAACATAGATAAAGAACATGTCCAATGGGAATTATGGGAACAACTTTGGAACCATTCAAGAATTCTGGGGGAGTTTCAGTCAATGTGAACAAATTAATTTCAGGGTTCAATTTGAGAATCTATACGAAATTTGAGGAAAACATTTTGAGGAGAAATTTCTTAAATATGGATCATTGATTAACAATTATAACTCTATATAGTCTCAACAAGGTCAAAATGTTGAAATGATATTAAAAACCCTTTGGGAACATTGTTATACACTAATTGTGGGGTTTGGGAACACCGCCAAGGACACATTCAACATTGTCAAGAACCTTGGGAAAAAACATATGTGACAAAAACTTTGAGTTTACAAACAATGGGGCCCCAATTAATTAACCCAAAAATTGTTTTAGTCCCAATAGCCTTAAGGGGGGGTGGGGGAGGTGGTCCCTGAATTTTTTTACACCCACAGTAAATGCGATCTCTGCACAAAGAGCTTTAATTAGTAAATATTTTATAACGGGGATTAAAAAACCATAACGGGTGGACCGTACAAATACCGTGCAAATAGCCGTACTACCCATCGGTTCCCCCGGTTACCCCATCAGTTACAACTTACCACTATTTACCAAGCTCTTTAGTCGGTATGGAACGCCAGAACTAAAATTACCCTCGGTAACAAAACAGCTACCTTCTAAATGTGTGGGTAGGTAGGTAGGGACCAGGTACCTACTACCCTGGTGGTCCCTTCGTGGTTTTTTCTCGAAAAATAATTCAAAAAATTAAATAATTGAAATAATTATTATTATTTAAAAAGGGTACGCGAAAATGTGATTGCGTGGAAGGAGTTCGGCTTCCTTCCGCGACGCTGCGCAAACGCTGCAATTTTTTTGGGAGGATGTGGAGCCTCATTTACCAGACTACAACAGTTTATCATCCATCTACTCATTCACCGTGTGCAATCAATTCATTTCATCCATGCGCACCTTCCTCGAAGGGCAACCCCTCGCTGCATGCGCGTGGCACAGCAATGAATGTAGATGAGGATGAGGATGAGTCATATTATCTTGAAAAATCCGTTGACAAGAAATTTTTGTTGACCACTCAGCAGAGCAAACCCTTAAAATCATCAACGAATATATTACAGTATTACATATAATGAAAAATAAATAAATAAATTGTAGAACAGGCCCCCCAATTTTAGAAAATAAATAAATAAATATTCTTTTTATTTGATAGCTGTTTAATTTTGGCTAGGTTTATTTATAATGAATGCCATTTGGACACAATAAAGGATGTAGCAAATATGAAATCTGGGTTTCAAAGTGAAGAGAAATTTGAGAATGATTATATTTTTTATTCAATATTTATTTATATATACATATATAGGTGAAAAAAATTAAACAAAATGTTGAAATATTAAACTTTTTGCAAGTGTTTTTTGTGCATTAAATTCATTTATGGGAATTGTTTCAAATCCATTGCACTTGTAATAGCCTGCCTGATAATTATTATTTTTACCAGTTTCATGTTCGTAAAAAAAAGTGAGTCTAGAAATTGGTGAAATTCATACCATTATTGGTAAACACTAGATGACATTCACAATTGGAGTATCAAATCTTTTCCAATTTACAAAACTTATTGAAAGATATAGTCCAACTCTAGATTAAACAAATTCATGTTGGTTTGATTCACATTAAGGCCTGAAAAAAAAACAAGTCGCTAGTGTCAAACATTAGATCATCAAATTGTTTAATTAAACAACATGCAACTAACCAAAATCTATCCCCAAATGCAATCAAACTGAACTTGTAATACCCAAATATGGTTAACAACAATAATAACCTTACATTCAATAATAATGCAAGAATTAAACAATAAGAAACATGTAAAAATATTGAAGGCATATTGTGCCAATTTTCATGGCTCTTTAAATTGCAAAATGTCATTCAAGTTGATATTGTTCTCATAATTAATTACATGCCCTTGTCATTGACCATAATATAACATATTCATCAACTATCCTTTGCAATGATCATAATTGAAACATAATCATCAATATTCAAAAACACAATGGTTCAAAATCCTTTATGTATAGGAATGGCCACACCTTAATAAGTAGAATGTGTTAACAACCTCATTTGCTAACTTACTTTGCATAGTAAGTTTGGGACTTGCTCATTCCTCAAATAAAAAATAATGCATATAATATGAGTAAGTGACTAATCAACTTTCCTAAATCACATCAAGTAACCATGCAAAGCCCAATTTTTTTCCATTAATCATTACACAACACCTACAAAGAATTAGGGCATTTTTTCAACACATTTTTTTCTCCATAGAAGGTGGGGCATTGTAGAAAACGAAATGCTTGTAAAAGTAGGGTATCCCATTTGGTATCACACAAAAAATGAAAAAAATTATGCGAGGTGATTTATGTTGAGTAATGGCTTTAGAATGGAGCATTCCCAAAATAGGCACCCTCAATTCCACCTCAAAGGGGATGTTGTTTAGAACACCTTAATCCTTGCACATTACTTTACACACACAATATTCATAAAAAATTCCTTGTGTACCCAAATGTAATTGTAAAATTGTAGCATTTAACAACTAAAAAATTATCAAGTATAAAGGTTGTCGAGTAAAAAAATGAACTTTAAAAAAAATGAAAGCAAATGAAAATAATATATGTATTATGTCCACTTATTGTTTTGTGGCAATTATTATTCCATAATAGATTTTGTTCTATAGTAGTTACTATTCTATAACAATTATCGTCATGTTGCACCTATTGTCGTTTACAAACTTGAAAGAAAAGTTTTAATAGTTGCTACCTACTATTTGTAGCACCTATAAACCTCTCATAATTGTTGCCTATTGTCTACAAGGCATGCAAACCTCTTGTAGTTGATGCCTATTGTTTGCAACACCTACAAACTTATTATAATTATTACTTATTGTTTACAAAATCAATCTACCTTCTATGGCCCTTAAATCTAGTGGTTACTTTCATGTTTATGGCCTTCTAGTGGTAGCTACCTTTCACAACAACCCTACCTTCATACTCCAATGACAAGTACAAAAAATATTTTCAATCTAAAAGAAAAAAACCAAATTAAAAAACTAATGTTCTACATCAATTAAGAAGGATCTATGTTCCTTACCTTCCTAAAAGTCTATACAAACAAGAAGAAACAATGCATTTGATTCCAAACAATCTTCAACCATTTTTTCATTACACAATACAAAGTACAATTTTTTTGTCATTCTTGTCTCTCCACACGCACATACAATGTTGCACACAAGAATGACAAAATTGTAATGCTAATAAAACAATGTCATCCTTCCATTCAAGAAATAAATAAGGAACTATGGAAGGTTGCCCATCACACATGTGGGTTTCCTTATCTTCTTTTCTTTATTTTAATATCATTCACACATCCCATTAGTTGATTGGTTAATAGATATCAATATTTATCTTCAATGACCACCCCATTAGTTTCATCCCCTAGGTAAATAGAAGATGATAAATAAATCTACCACTAGTAGTTATTAGGATGTTCATGGTGTAAACTAGCCTAGGAAGATTTTCCACCTTTAATAGTCACATTATCCTTCTTTAAAAAGAAAAAGATGTTACCTCTATTTTTTATAAATGTGAGGTATCTTACAATAATGACACGTACTCCTCGCAAATGCAAAGATCTTACACCCATAATTTCACATACTCATAGCATAACCACACCTTAAACATTAACATTAAAATTAATTTAAGGTTTTTAGTGATGACTTTTTAATAATTTAAAATTCTATTCACCTAATAATACAAATAATGACACCAATCTAGACCCTATGTTAAACTAACATGAAAGGTAGGTTATATCAACTTATTAAATTTTTTATTGTGTTTTTGTGTGAACCTTATTGGAGATGGTAGAATAACATTTCAACGATTTCATTATCATCTCAATTGTTTTTTGCTAAACACCATGTATTTTTGTGCTTCAATTGTGTCTTTTTTTTCAAGCTTTTGCACTTTTCCTCTATCATTAAAACTTCATCTTTATATCTATTGTTTTTATATCATCATTTTATTTTTTCTTTTTTGACATAATTTGTAACTTTCAATTTTGTTTTTTTGTTTTTATGTTTGTGTTGTTGTCATTTAACACATTTGTTTTTACACTAATGTGTTGGTGTTTCTTGTTTTTACACATTGTTTTCATGTGATTACTAATGATAATATGCCATTAACCATGACACTTTATGTCATAGTTCATGGTTCCACAACGAGAAAGAAGTAAACATTATTGAGATGTACAACAATAAGCAATATGTCATAGAAAATGTATTCAATATCTTGAAAAAAACATGTTACAAATTAATGGAGTGTACATGATAAAACAAGAATGCACATTGCCATTCACTATAAGAAATCATGACTTTTCAAAAGGTTCAACTTAATTAAAATGTTCACATTGACCAAAAGGGTGTTGATTTTAACTAAATGCATGGGGCATGAAAGAATATGGTTATTTTGGTTAGTTCTTTTGACAAAAATGACCATTTTGATCAAGTGTTAAATCATACATCTAATAAAAAAGGACAAGTTTTTGAAATGGTCCATCAAGATGCCCATGGCCTAGTCAACTTGGCCATATTACACGGCCATGTTTAGTCAAATTAACCATACTAATTTGGTTAACTAGCTTACTTGTTATGCTTACTAAATATACCTACCTATTTACCTAACATACTAATGTGTGCCCCGTGCCTAAGGCACAGGTGTGTTATTTCAACAATACATATTACAAAATGATGTGGAATGATATTGGTGTCCCAGTTACTTTGTTTTGCAAAAATTTCATTCCCAGTTAAGCATTTGATGCCCTATTATGCTGGAAGTGGATATTCTCGCCCCTAATCACTTGACTTTATGGAGAACTTTAGTATCTTTTGCCCTTTGCATTGAAGGGATGTGTTTTTTTCAGCCCTTCATTTTTTGTGCGTGTATTTGACAAAGATCTACCCTTTTCTTTTGGTAGTGTATTCAAAACAAACCCCCCTTGTGCCTACTGACCTGCCTACCTTGTTCCCAAGAGAACTCCGTCGACAGTCAAAAATCCACCTCCACAGTTGGTTCGCCAAACACCACAAAAACAAATCCACCCAAAAAAAAGTCGTCCGGCTAGATGACGGGAAGGATTAAGGGTTACTGTGTGTGTTGTGCCTACTGACCTGCGTGCCTCTCTCCCAAGAGAACTTTGTCGATGGTCAGAAACTCACCCCCACATTTGGTTCGCCAAGCGCCATAAAAACAAACCCACCCAAAAAATCTATGTTTGTGTGTTGTGTCTACACTACCACTGCTGCTGCCACAAAAACAAACCCACCCAAAAAAAAACAGTCCGCCCGAATGACAGGATGGATTAAGGGTTGCTCTATGTGTTGTGTCTGCGCTACCGCTGCTGCTGCCACAAAAACAAACCCACTCAAAAAATCTTTGTCTCTGTGTTGTGTCGGTGCTACCACTGCTACTGCCACAAAAACAAACCCACCCAAAAAAAAACAGTCCGGCGGATGACAGGATGGATTAAAGGTTGCTCTATGTGTTGTGTCTGCGCTACCGCTGCTGCTGCCACAAAAACAAACCCCCTCAAAAAATCTTTGTCTTTGTGTTGTGTCTGTGCTACCACTACTGCTACCACAAAAACAAACCCACCCAAAAAAAAGACGGTCCGTCTGGATGACGGGACGAATTTAGGGTTGCTGTAAATAGACGGATTAAAGGTTGCTGTAAATAGACGAATGACAGGATGGATGAACTGGCCGTCCGGCTGGATGGATGACTGCACCGATTTAAGGGAAGCCTCATTATTCGGCTTCAGAATATGCCGACACTCTTCTTTTATTATATGTAATACTTATGTACATCCTACCTACCTACCTACTTACTTAAACATATACCTAGTTACTTATTTATTTACCTACCTACTTAAACATCTACCTATCTATCTACTCACTATCTGTTTATTTAAACATTTAATTATCTACCTACTTATTTATTTATTTATCTATTGATCAGTCTACTAACTAATTACATATTTAGTTATTTTATCTACTTGTATCTTTATATATACCTACATGCCTGCCTACCTATAATTTACATAAGTAGGTATGTACATCTAAAAACATTGGTAGGTAAGCATGTGTATCTACCTATTTACCTAGTTGGGTACCTACCTACCTACTTATGAAAGAAATTCAAATTCAAATGTTGTTATACATACTAACCAAAAATTTCATGGAAGTTTAAAGAAACATGTTAAATCCATATGGTATCATATAGTTTTACAAAATGATGTGGTGGTTTGATAGTGAAAACATTGGTGTGGATCCAAGGGGGCCAAGGTTCAATCCCCCTCGCTAACACATATTATGTGGAATTTGTATATTTTTATATTTACTTTCTACATATGTGTAAATGTATAGTAACTAAGTGGGTTGTGGATAGGTAGGCTAGGAGGCCATAGTGGGTATAAAATAGGTCATGGGTGAGTGGGTGGGAGGGTGGGTAAACATGTACTTGTTATTTATTTACTAATTACATATTTATGTTTAAAATTGAACTATTTTTTGAATGGAATATTTTTGACTACCCAATTTTTTGTTCGATTTGACTAATAAAAAATACTATCTTATGGTTAGTAAAAGAAAATCAGTACTCAAGTTGGGCATGTTCAAATTGACTTGTCCAACCTGACTAAATGGTCAAATTGATTTTTTTTGGTCTAGTTTTCCAATCAAATAAACCATGACTTCTTGTATTAATTGTGCCAAATCTAATCACTTGTTTACTATAAAATCTTATAATTATTACCTCAAGCTTTTCTTGTACTTGGGAATGTCATTCATTAATGTTTATATTCATAATCTCTATGATTTCACAACTTATAATGTATTGTGTCAAGTAATGAAATTGTGTTGATTAAAGCCACCAACAATTTGTTGCCCACACTTTCTGTCATTTTCAACATGGAAAAAATTGTAGAAATGACTTCTTTTAACACAAGTGTTGCCAAGTGTTGCTTGACCAAGAACATGAAGAAGGTTGATGATTCCCAATGCAGTATCAAATTCCTTGTTTAACAATTTATCTTCATTAATCACCTCATTTAAGGAATCTTCAAATGTTCATAGGTGGATGGTTGTTATCTTATGTTGATGGCTAGAAAAATGTGTATTGTTGATGTGTGTGATTTTTTTGTAACAAATGTTGGTTCTGTACACAAATTTGATTACACATTTTATCATTGTGAGAAAAAGGGCAATGGAAAATTGGGATGGATTTTATACATAACTATAACATAGGAGGGTATACACATTATCATCAAAGGACATGTTGAGGACATTGAATGCACAATCTTTTCTTATAATGTGAATTCCCAATACTTTGTAATGTTACCTATCATAAGAATATAATGAAAACGTGTTTGAAATCACCATAAACCATGTTCCACTTGTATTCTTACATGCATGCCCATTTCTTGTTAATGATGAATCCTTGTTTGTGTTCACCACCTTTACAAAATTTCATCATTTGTTAATAGTTGTTTTGAATACATCCTTTGGATCAATTACACCTAAACCAAAGGATGTAGGTTTGCAATTCTAGTTTTTGTTAATGTTGTTATAGTTTGACATATCATCAAGAGTTATTTCATTTGCATCCATTGGGAATTTATATGCAATTATGAGATTAGGGTTTTTGCCATGTTATCCAATGGTGCATCTATAGTTGTTTTCAAAAGGGTAAGGATCATAGAAAAACTAGTGTTTCAAGTTTGGTATATGTTTTAATCTATGTATCATCAAAAGAAGGAATTCCATCCAATATTTCACTACATAAAAATTCTTTCATGCTCAAGCTTCGAAACATTTGTGATGATGTAAAAGGCAAATATCCAAAGTAATTAAAACCTATTGGATGTGTTTTTGGTGAGAAATATTATACAAAACACAGTCAATGTTGGATTTACACATATGATCATTTCCAAGCTATTCAAACTTGACATTTTTCCATAAAAAATTTCACCTATTTTATAAAGTTAATGTGAATCTTCTTTTGAACTCATGGTGTTAAGGAAATTGGGTGGATAGGTGCCAAACTATCCAAATGCAAAGACCTTATTGGGAGATAGACAAACACAAAATCATCATCTTCTACATTGAACTTATTACAATCTATTCTTTCATGTGATCCGGTAATGAAATATGTTAATGATTCACATTATCAATGTTTTATAACTTCAATTGGAATTTTTGAATTAAAACATATTTTACAAAGCATGACAAACATATTTCAAATGTTAATTTGGCAAGTTACTTCACAAATTTCTCCCGTTTTAGAAGCCAATTGACAAAATGAATTGAAAAGGAAGTATGAAGGAAGGATGTCAATAATAAAAGGTCATGGATACTCAACTATTTTTCCATGTCTTTAAATGTATACCTATTATACATTAGAAATAAAACCCCATTTCTAGAATTCAGATGTCATGGAAATTTATAAATGGGACAATTTGCATTTCAGAACTTAGTAATGTTCAATGTGGCTTGGCAAACTTTGTTCGACAATATCATTGAATGGAAGGTTTTGAGAATGGCAAATGAAGAAAGTCGTTACAAAAACAACAAAAGTTGGGGACATAATCTAAATTATATCAACTCCTACTTGGACAATTTGGAGGTTCTTACAAATGGTGAAACGAGATGTTAATACTTTTAATAGTGGTAGTGTTTAAAATTGTGTGCTTACTTTTGTTTCAATAATGAAATAGTTTTTTCATGGTCCTAAATTATATTGTCTTTAGATCTCTTTGAATTTTCTTTAAGATCTAACATTTCAATATGCAAAACATGAATCATCAATTTTAATACGCTACCATTTACAAAAATATTGTTTGGACAATCATGTATATTCAAAAAATACATACAAGTTGATTTTGAAATTAAAATCGATATAAGAAATTAATCATGTACTTTTTACTCTTACTTTCAAATAATGTTTGTACTTGTTTAGCAACCATTGTAAAAGTTTATTTGATCATCAAATAATTGAAATGGAGGCAAATTATCATTTTGAGTTTGATTTCTTACATAATATAAAATTTTGGTGAAACAAAATAAAAAACCTTTGAAAATATATGTTCGATGACAATATCATTTAGAAAAGTCAATATGAATGCCCCTTCCATCACAACTTGCATTAATGTCTTTAATAGAAATATGAAATTAATGAAGAAATAATTAAAAAATAATCAAACACTAATTATTATTGATGAATGAATGATCTTTATCAAAAAAATTGCAAGCCCAATATTTTAATGGCATATATGAAGTGGTTAGGTTTTGAAATAAAATAAAACAAATAAATAATTGTTTCACATTTTTGGTTGCTACAATTTCTCCCATTTCCATTCACATTTGAAGTGTAGCATTTGATATTTACTTGGTGGTAATTGATTGGCAAGATCTTTTGTATATGGGTTTGGGTGTATTTGATAGTTGAATTTTTTTATCAAGTATTACAAATGCCCTTAAACCATTAAGATTTTGTGCCACAAATCTTTTTTTTTTAATCCTTGTGCAAAATGATTTAATGCCTTATATGTGGTTCAAATGTTTAACTTCTAATGTTGGCATGAATAAATTTTAGAATATTTTAGAGGATTACATTCATGACATGATCTAAAACATCTTTATCAGTGAGATTCTAAGTAAGTTGTTTTAGAATATTTAAAAATCCAAAAAAATGAATTTTCATTATTTAGGTGAAGGGAAAAAAAATGGTCAAGTTGTCATGGCTTTGAAGTTTAAGACAAAAGTCAGCCTTAATGATCTAATGGCATCAAGGAAAAACTTGCTAGATTTTATCATCACTAACCCTAGTAAGTTGATGCCTTAATTTTAAATAAGAAAAGTTCATCTTTTGATGTTCACAAACAAGTCATTTGCTTGTGGAATCAATATCCTCCTTAACCCATCTACTTAAAGCAAGGACAAATATACTCACAATGTGGTTTCCACAAAGGCAATTCCAACTTTTGAAGGTAATACAATTGTTAAAATTTTCAAAATTGGCATCAAGGATCAACTTTTAATTCACAACCATCTAGCTTATAATGAACAACATACATGACGATTGGGGAAAGGCCCATGAAGACTTGTGGCCACAAAAACAAGGTGTGTGTGTCACACTGTGGCCTTGCCATTTAAATTAAAAAGTATCTTCAGGCAAAAGAGGAATTATGGAAACTCAAGTATTTCACCATGCAAAAATATAATCTTCAAAAAATTCCTCTGAAAGAAACCAAAATCCTTCAAGATATTATAATATCTCAAGTTTCAACACAAGCCAAAATATCATTTTTGAAAAATCCTCCTATAAAAAATAGACCTATTACTATTACCTAGGGGCCAAAATCCCTTAAGCTACTATATTCTATAATGAATCTAAACACAATATCCTTGTCTTGGTAGGCAAGGCCAACAAAGAAGTCGTCACAACTAGAGATCCAACAATTGGATGTTTGTGTAATGGTGCAAACCATGACAAAACGAAAAACAAATTGTTGTTACATAAGACATCAATTAGGGTAGCCAAGATCCAGTAGTAAGAGAAGATCTTGGTACAACCTAACCCATCCAAAACCAATTATTCCTACCCAAGAGATTAAAAAAAACACTCCATACCCAGGAATCCAACAATGGTCAGATAGTTAATTTTCAATGTGTACTCTGTAGTGTGATTCATATTAATTAGTTCATGGGTGTGCTCACATTTTTTGTTTTTGATTTTTTTTGTAATGGACCACATTGATTGGCCCATCACCAATTTTTTTGAAACATTGGGCACTTCCCAATAGAAGCACTTCTTTGGAGTCTTGGACCCTAAGTTCACAAAATTGAAACAAATGTGCTTCACTATGGCCTAACTGTTCAGCTTACATATATTGGAGTTGAACTTTGAGCAAACCATATTGGATAAAATTGAGGTGCTATTGGGAATGTCTTGGGAACTTGAGGAATCCTTTGGGAACCTGATTGGAATACATTAGGAAAGGCCCTACCCTCCTTGGCCCCCCACTAAAGAAAAAAAACAAAAAACTGACCCACTGACCTTTGGATCTGGGCACAGGAAAAATGTTCTTTGAGTGGTGAAAATGTGGTGGGAGTTTGGAGGCTTCCACGAAATCTGATGGTCAAATCACCAACTTAGGTAGACCCGTTGGTGATTGAACACTTAAGCATTCAGGGCAGGCCGGATCCAAGGGGAGGCCTCTGTTGTTTCTGGTGTCCAAACAAAACTTGAACCCCCCTCCTCCTCTTGCCGCATCTGACATATTAATAATCGTTGAAAACGGATTAGAAATAAGAAAGTTATGGCCCCATAAAAAAAAACGAGTCAAGAACTAAAAAAAAAAAAACCACCAAGCACTATAAAAGTCGGTTTTTGAACATCAAAAAAATTCCTTCTATATTGTTCTATTGTCATGAGAGTTCAAAGATGATTTGTAGAATTTCAGGTGGCATTCCTATAACATTTTAAATCGTTTAAAATGAACAAGAAATGAGAAAGTTAGAAGCTTTGAAAATAAGAGGGGTCCAAAGAAAAAAAAGAAAAAAATGCATTTTGTGAGTTGGAAAGCTTTTTTTTTGTTTCTTGTTATTTTTTCATTCCTCCTTTTAATTTGAACTTCAAAGACGATTTCTAAAGCTTGAGGTAGTGCTTTCATAACATTTTAAATCACTCAAAATGAAACATAGATGATGAAGATCTAAAGAAATGATCGGTGATAAGGTAGTGATTGATAATGGGCAGTTTTATCCTGCTCCTTTTCATTTGCACTTCAAAGATGATTTGCACTACAAAGATGATTTCTAAAGCTTCAGGTGGTGTTCCTATAACATTTTAAATCACTCAAAATGACACACATATGATGAAGATATAAATATGTGTTTGGTGCAGGGAAGAACCAAAGTGTATGGGCAGGGAAAAAAACACCTAAAAGAAGAAGAAAAGGAAAGAAAACTGACGCACTGACCTTTGGATCTGGGCACGGGTAGAGCAATGGGGGGGTGGGGGGGGCTTGATCTGATGGTCAAATCTCCAACTACTACAGAAAGAAACCCAAGAAAAGAAAGAGAAAGAAACAGAAGAATGGACCCCCACTGACCTTTGGATCCGGGCATGTGCAGAATCTTCTTCTAGACAGGAGAAAAAACAAAAGTGGGAAGAAAAAAGCAAGCTTGGGCAGGTACCTGGTTTTTGGCAAGTTAGATCTTAGAAGCACTATTTCGGATTAGTAAACACCGAACCAGAACCAGGTCTGATTTTCAGAACTGCCCAAAACCCTAATTTTATTTTATTTTTGAAATTTTGGGAATTTGGGGGTGGGGGGAGAGGTCTGATTGGTCAAATCTCCAACTAGAGGAAGAAAGAGACAAAAAGGAGAAAACAAAAGAGAAAGAGAAAGAACTTACCAACTGACCGTTGGACCCGGGCACGGGCAGAATATTGTTCAAGAGAGGGCCTTCCCCAAGAGAGAAGAAGTGGGAAAGAAGAGTGAAACCCTAAAGGAAAGCAAAAGAAAGATTCTCTGCTACCGCAGCAGCAGCGGCAACAGTTGTTGTTTGTTTGCTGTTGCTACTGCTGTTGTTGCCCGACGGACAGAGTCGGTGGGGGAGCGGGTGGGGCGCAGCAGGCAGACTTTCAGGCGTGATTCCATGACGAGGGACTCGGGAGAGAGAGAGAGTTTCGCCACTGCTGTACACTAGCGTTTATGTCAGAAGCTTTTGGACCCGGTCTTGAGGGAAGTCTTGACAGAGATTGTCGTGCAAGCAGAGACGATGCTGTAAGGATGATGGCAAACCGGTGGTTGGTCGGTGGGAAGTTAGTGTGACTCGCTGCTTGCGTCGCTTAGTTTGTTTCTTTGCTTCCTCCTCCCGCTCCTCATCGTCTTCCTTGTTGTTTTTCATCTCCAACAAGCTTTGCTTTAAGAGTCAGTCGGTTCATCAGTCCGTTCACAGGCATTTTGTAATCCCGCGCATCAGACATTGCTGCTGCTAATGCTGCGGCTGACTCGCTCACCACTGTTTGTCTTTCGTTGGTTCTTCATACGATTGTGGGCTGTTGGCTCTCTCGGAACCCCCCACCAGTCGAATGCCCCATGGAATTAGGGTTTGCAGATGGAGACGACAGGCAATTGATTGACACAAGTAAGAGCTTCTTCAAGAGTGATGGATGGATGGATACATTACCCTCATTTTTGTTGTTGTGTTATTTTTTGCATTCCGTTTTCTTGTATGTGTGTGGAGATGGATGGATGATCTTCGGAATGTGAGGCTCCTTTTTGGGCTTGGATCTCCTCTTTTGTTTAGTGAGAATCTTTCTGAGAGAGAGAGAGAGTGTGACTTGGTGTTGAATTTCTTTCTCTTGTGCAAGTTTCTAAATGTTGAATTCAGTGCTTTGGTAGCTGCCACAGCATTGTCTTGCCATTGCACCGTCTTGTCGATTGTGGGCTGTTTGCCCTCTTTTTGGATCTGAAGAGTTTTTCTCCACATGTTTGATGGCTTGGAATGTTGAGCATTCTATCTTGGAGTTTCTCTTAGTTTCGACTTCCCTTCAGACAGCATCCTACCCTTTTTTTCTCTCTCTCAATCTTCTGCTCTCCCTGCATTTTTCTGGGATCTGAGGACATGGTTTTGAACAGCTTTGTCTTTTCTTGTTGGAATTTCAATTCTCTTTTGAAGCAATGTAGCATTTGAAGCTATATCCAGTTCTCTTTCTATAAGTTATGCAAGTCTTTGGCAGATTTGGAGTTGAATTAAATTTTTTTTTGGTTTACTTTGGACTGTGGCATCTTGCTGCTCTGCACAGTGCTTTAAATGGATCAGATTCACTTCTTAAGCTTGTTGACACCCATAAAGGCAAAAGCAATTAGGGGACATTGGAGTAGCAGCACTAGTCTCAAAAGTGAGCACAAGTGAGGTGGAGTCTCTGGTGCAAGGTAGTTTGCAAGATGGAGAGGATGGAGTGATTTGGATTTTGTGTTAGGAGAGAAGGGAGATGTTCTGAGTGTGCACTTGGGACGTGGGGATGACAGGGAGATGGTGAGGAGGAGTTAGAGACTTGAGTGTGGACATGGAGAAGGGAGATTGGAAGGGTGGGTGCAAGTGGCACCCAAGAAAACGAGGGGAAGGAGTGTGTGCATGGTGTCTGCGGGAGTCACTTCTCAAGCTAGTGGCATCTCAGGGAGTAGATGAAGATAACTCTTTTGATGCATTTGAAGAGAAGCTTGATTCAAAGAGGATAGCAAATGGTGGCAGAAGGAAAGAAGGTGAGAGTCACTTTCCTCTTGTGCATCTGCGGCGTTCGAAGTCAGCATGTGATGGGGAGGCCAAGAAAATATCCTCACATGTGGGTGACAATCGCATGCCGTCAAAAATAACAAGGTATGGCTTGAAAGGATTACATGCCATTAATTTTGAGGGAGGGAGGGGAGAACAAGAATCAGCAAGAGCTTCCAATGTGCAGAACTTTCACTATTCTTTCAGCGAGAGAAAACCAAACAGTCAGGCCCCAACTTCAAGTGCAAGAGCCAAAAGTTCATGGAAATCAGCAGTTTCCCACATCAGTGCTTTGAAGAATGCCTGGGGAATGTTCTGGAAATCAGAAAAGGGCGACAATGGTCCTTCTCCTTCTCATCTGAAGCCAGAGCATGAAACAAGGGGAAAGCTTGCAGCTATCAATGGTGACCACCTGGGCATCTCTGCCCAGCAACCATCTGTAGTTGCTACTGACCCTAGTCGCCCTAAGAGAACCTCTGTTGGGAGCAGGGTTAGCCCTTGGAGCAGCAGAGCATCTCTGTTAAGCCGGAAATCAGTGAGTGGTGTGAATTCAATCCAAAGAAGTAGCAACAAGGAATCAAGAGCAGTTTGCATCCCTACTGCTTTTCAAGAATTTTCCCAAGAACATGATATTGAGCAAAGTCGAGGTATCAGTTTTGATACAATGATTGTAGAGGAGAGTCCAAGAAGATCTGGGTTTGAAGGAGATCAATGTGTGGGTTATGGAAGGACTTTGGAAGGAAGTTGTCAAAATCATAATCACAACATTAGATCTTGTTGTGCTCTTGATGCTAAGCAATCTCTCCCCCAATCCAGTAACAAGGCCTCCCCTTGGAGGTTGTTTTCTCTCTCTAGCCCACGAATGCAGGTGCAATCTGATGACCCGATCTCAATGCCCAACATTTTCAAGACCCGCATCAGCCGTTCCATGTCTCTTCAAAAGCCACAGGTAGCTTCACCTCCACTTGATTCTAAGCAAGCAACTGGTAGGATTAAACCTAGCCCATGGTCCAAAACACTATCTAGATCCAGCAGCAAGTGGAGCCGCTTCTCTTCCAACTCCAAGACGAAGGATGAGGCTGCTTGGTTTCCAGAGGAGAGTCCCGGGAGGCTCAAGTGTGTTCTCCACACACAGTCAGCATCATCCTCCCCATATACATCCAAAGCAGAAGCTGGGAAGCACAGTTCTAGGAGCAGTAAGACCAGCCCATGGTCCAGTAGCCTCTCACGACCAAGCAGCAAAGCGAGCCCTTTGATCCTGTCATCCAATGCGCAGGCCAGAGACCAGAGAGACAAGGTGTTGGAGCATGAGGCACTGAGCTACAGATTGGATCCTGACAGGCAGATTCATCAATTTTTGCAGTCAAGATCCACCCACTTTCAACATGAGGAGCCAAATGGCTCAGGTGTGCCTGGGACAGGTGATGATGATGGTAGCACATTGAACCCATCTGTATTCCAGAAGTTGAGAAGGCCTACAGGAAGTGTTCAAAATGGTTTTGATTCTTCACCTCTGTACAAGAGGCACCGGTCCATAGCAGGGAGTGTGACAAAGGAATTGACAGCTGTTTGGAACTAAACTAAGCTTTTCTCCACAGGCCACTTAGGGTGTAATATACGAGGAAGGGAAGTGTTCAGAGTGAAGGGAGGAGGTGGAGGATACAACCTTGATTCTGGAAGAGAGACCCATTTGCAAATGAATTTCTGGGTGTGTTGTTGGAAGCTGTGTGACTTCCATTGAAGTCATTGGCCATTGCTGTACTAGTGACATTTCTACCCAATAAGCTTCTTGTGGGATAACATGGCAACTTGGAAGAATCCACACAACTTAAAGCTTCTTGAGGGTGGTACTGTCTGTTTATTACTCAGTATGCTTTGCAGGGATCCCGAGGCTGCCTGCAATCAAAGCAGCTTAGTGATCCCAACATGAAAGACTTGTTGGTCAACACTGAAAACTGCTGCAACAAAGAGAGAATTGAGGTTCTGAATAGAAACTATTGGGAGTGGTATTCAGGGCATGGAGGTGGCGTACATATATTTCTTGAACTTGTAGTCTTTGTTTTGCTGAATTGTATAGAAATTTAAGAACCTTCCCTTGGTGTTGAAATGTCTCAGATAATACTCAACAGCTGCAGACTTTGCTTTCGGCTCTTGGATTCTTCTCTGAGCTGAAATCTTCTTCTCAGAGCCCCCTCATTCTTAGGTAGGTGTTTTCTTCATGGATTTGCAACATCTTTTAGCTCCTCTTCACAAAGCAACAAGTTCTCTGCTGGAGGCTTCTTTTGAATGGTTGCTCGGAATCATCAATCTGTTGGATCCATAATAATTTGAAATTGGTTTCCTTCAAGCTCCGAATGATTTCTTCTGGGAGCAGAGCTGTGGAATTTGCAGTTCTGTTCCAGCCTGTGGTTACATGATTGCCCTGGGAATCAATCCTTTTTTGTGCTGTGATTGATGACGTACATTTTGCATTTCTGCCTGCCTGGCCGCAAGTGAGCAAGCAAGCAGATGTTACAGAGCTTTTTGAAACCATGAACTGTTGGAGGTTTGATTGCATACTTTCTGCAAATGAAATTCCTTCTGATGATCAAAACACAGATTTCTTTTGTCTCTGCAGCAAACTTGCAGGAGTTTTTGCAGTCAAGCTGGTGCATGCATGCACCAGCTTGACTGCAAAAACATGCAGGTAACAGTGCCTTTCATGAGTGTACTGACTCCTGAACATAAGTTTCAGAATTGACAGCTGCTGGGCCTTGTTGGAAGTTGCTGTCAATAATAAGCAACAAAGATTCTGGGAAGTGTTGTGTAGGAAATGGCCACAGTAGAAATGTGAGCAGTGGCTCAGAAGATCTTTGGAGCAGAGCACAATCTGCTATCTACTGCTACTTGTTCAAGAAGACCACCATGCTGGCACTTGGAATTCCTTGAACAGGGCATGGTGATACTGACTGCTGGCAGTGATCCACGTGCACTGATTCCTGATTAGTGAATTTTGTCAAACGCACTTAGTATGCCGCATCTTCTCTTGACACTCTGTTGTATGCTCCTTGAGATCTGGAGATGTATCCTGAATTGAGTCCTTGAGACTTCTTGTTGCTTTATCCTTTGCCTGGAGTTCAAATGCCTCCCTCAATGCTGAAGCATTCAGATCAGGAGCATATGAGTGACTCCATTTGAGGGCATTCCAAAAACAATTGGTGACGGATTAGAAACAAGTTAGGACAGTAACTTGTTCCATGTTTGTCAAGACTTGCAAGTGCAAAGATCAACAAACATAAAGGCCAAACTGCTATGTGCCAAAACCCAAGCTCAAGGTACTGTGATGCATTTCTGTAGAGAAGGATTTTGTGGTTTGCTTCTTTCAGAGCCTTTGGTTTCCATGAAGACTTAAAATTCAAGTTTCTGTTGGATTCTGTTCACAGATTTTGTTCTTGCAAACATCTGATGCCAGTTCCAGCTTAGTTGTGCTCCATCTTTCCTTGCACCTCTGTAATGGAAACAACTGAGTTGAACATGACTTGGTTGAAGTGATTTGGGGTATGTCACTCACTGTTTTGTGCATGATTCATATGCTGTTCCATGTTATGGAATGTGCAGGGTGTGTTTGAGATTTCATCATCAGCCAAGGCTTTGTTCCCCCCTCTTGTGAGACTCATATGTTGCAAAGAGATTTGCAACCCATGACTTGAGCAACAAGCCCTCCATGTCTTTAACAGGGTAAATTCATGGCTCGTCTTATCCCAACAGGCCCTAGCTTATCCCTCACTTTCTAACTCTCTGAAAGGAGAAAAAGAGTCTTGAGGGTGACAAGACACCTAGCCACACTTGTGTAGCAGAATTTGGCAAACTTTCTCCCACCCACCTCCGTGCCTGTGCACACCAACGAATCTAGCCAGAAATCCACTGATCATCAAGTTGAGCAAAATGTGGATCATCATCTCCACTGCAAATGATATTTTCAGTCCAACAAGTTTCAGTAATGTCTTGTTAATTGCTTCCACAGACACAAAGTCAATCTTGATTAAGACACAAAATGACCACTTGTCCAGGATCAGCATCTTGTATCAATGCTGGCGATCTCACCCAAGGAAATCATAGTAGGCAATTTAATGCCTGCATTGTGAGCACCAAAACTGCCACCCATAGCCTTTTGTGGTTAAGTCTGAGAGCACCCACCTTGCAAGTGGTTTTGCTTTCAACAACTACTAGGTTGCTCATGGTAGATGCTACTAACATTATTCAAAATGTGTCCACATTTGAGAAAGATTTGGTAATGCGGAAGTTGGTAGCCTGGATGGGCTTTTGTCCAATTTCTTTTTGAAATTGGACGAACACATATTGGTCAGGGAGTTGCAAATGCACACTTTGATATAAGCAGAAGACCATGTCACCACTAACAGCATGAATGTGATCAGTTTATGTTTAGCAAACTGCAGCATTGCATATTGTATTATGAATTGAGCTTTGTAATCTGAGTGTGTCCTGGAACCATCTTTGGTACTTATGTGAAAAGTCTGACACTTGTGTACATTCATCCCTGCCACAGGTGTTTAGATTTCCATTTGTGAGTCGTTATTGAGGAAGAAGCTGTGTCTGGGTTGTGGAGTCTGGACCTCAAGCAGGGATGAGCAGAGACACATGATACCATAGCTCTAATGATATCAAGTGTGAGATAACATGCTCAAACCCTCATGCATATCATTTGTTTGAATCCATGCAATATCTCCTTTTCTCAATATTTGTTTGATTGGTTTCTTCATATGCAAGCTTTAGGATTCATTCTACATGCACTCCAAAATAGATCCTTGACAGACAGCAAAATAAATAAATGGTTTGGTCTGTGTTAAGCTCCAGAACTTTGCAATGAATCTCACAAAGACAACTCAACACTCACTCAAAACAAAAAACACATTGCAAGCATTCAAATACAAAAGGAGAGGTACTACTGATGGGACTGATGATTGATTTTTTTATATTGCTCCTATCTGCTGCAGAAAACAACACCATAGTAAAACCCATCCAAATGGGTAGAGACAACAATAATTGCCATATATGTGTTCCTTCAAGCTTCCTCAAAACCAAGCATTATTGTTCCCCCCCCACACCCCCCACCTCGCATTCATTTCTTATTTTCTCACGATTTCTCAAGCATTCTCACTCTTACAGAAAAACACTATAGCTATGGGCCTGTCTAGTCTGTCTGTCATGGATTGTAAAGGATGGGTTAAAGGGTCAAGTGAACTTTCCAGTGGAATACAAAATCAGGTGGATTTGGTGGAGAGTTCTCCACTGTAACATAGCCTTTTGCACCACGGAAACGACCAGTTCCACCTACCACAATCAGCTCATAAGGGGAGACAACTCCACCTACATTTCCAGAGAATGTGAGAGATCCAGGACCATGTTCAGAGTCTGCATTGAAGGTGATCCTGCTTGAGAGCTGAAGACCTTCTTTTGCTTCTTTATCAGTAACATGTCCATAGCCTCTCTCTCTTCCCAAAAGCTTACTCTCTCTGCTTCCAGCTTCTCGTACCTCATTGTCAAAAACACATATGGATCCAAATCCCAGCTTGGTCAGATCTCCATTGCCAGTTCCTGCTGCAAGCAACAGAGTCCTTTCAGGTCCTCCTCGAATCTCATGCACATAAAACTCCAGTATTGTCTCTCTTGAGTTCTCAAATTTCTGCTCCAGAGCGTGGAATAACTCCTTCACTTCCAGTCCTATTCCTGCCATTACTGTCACTGTCCTTGCAGTTGAAGAAGATCCCTGCTTTGTTGTTGTTGTCTTGTTCTTCTTCTGTGCTGATGAGCTTAACCTCTGAAGTGGGTGTGAAGTCCAGGGAATTGCTGTACCCAAGATCTCTTTCTGTGTGCAAGCTTTGCACTGGCTGCTGCTGCTTCCAAGTCTTGGGAATGCAGCAGCAAATGTGGTTGTATGTGTTACAAGCCTTCCTGCCATGACATTCTCCATTAGATTGGCTCTTAGTTGAAACCACCCCAAACAAGTCCAACCCCTGCAAACAGGACTCTCCAACCAACAACAGGGCGCCTAGAGATAGATTTCCTGGGAAGTCAATCCACCAGTTGTAGAAGTTAGGATCATCATCATCCACAGCAAAAAACTTTCAAGTGAAGTACTGAACTAGACCTCATCATCATCAAGAGACAGACATACTTGATGAACTCCATCTCATCATCATCAAGAGATATGCATGACATTGAGCAACAGAAACACAAAAAAGACAGACACACAAAAACAAAAGAGACAAATTCTGCAACTCTTTCCTGAACTTCACAACATCTGCAACTTCTCAGCAAAACTGGAAGCATATGATGTGAAGCTAATTACCTTGAGCAACAACTGAGAGAGTGAAATCAACCAGAGCAGCTGCTGCAAAGCATCATCCCCTTCAAAGTTACTAAACAAAATCCTTCAAGTTCAATGATACATTCCAAAGTTCATAACAAAATCCTTCAAAGCCCACAACAAAATCCTTTGAAGTTCAAACCTGTAATACTTCAAAGTTCACAACAAATCCTTCAAAGATCAAAGCTATAATACTTGAAAGTTCAAAGCAATATACTTCAAAGCTCACAAAAAAATCCTTCAAAGATCAAAGCTAGAATACTTCAAAGTTGACAACAAAATCCTTCAAAGCTCAAAGCTATAATACTTCAAAGTTCACAACAAAATCCTTCGAAGCTCAAAGCTATAATACTTCAAAGTTCACAACAAAATCCTTCAAAGCTCAAAGCTATAATACTTCAAAGTTCACAACAAAATCCTTCAAAGTTCAAGGCAATTTGCCAAAGTTCACATCAAGTACATACCGAAACAGAGAGTGAAGCGGGTGGGAGAGTATGATGGGGCCGAGGTGGTACACTTAAAAGTAAGGTCACAAGTCACAATACACAATTGGGGTGATTTTTTTCCCTCTCTATTTTATTCGCCTTCCCTACCAAGGTGCAGTATAGTAGCTTAGGGGATTTTGGCCCCAAGGTAATAATAATAGGTCTATTTTTATATGTGGATTTTTGAAACATGATATTTTGGCTTGTGTTGAAACTTGAGATTAGTTTTAGAGTTATGACATTTTGAAGGATTGTGGTTTCTTTCAGAAGACTTTTTGAAGATTAATATATTTTTACGTGGTGAAATATAATTGAGTTTCCATAATTCTTCTTTTGCCTTAAGATACTTTTTAATGTAAATGGGGAGGCCAGAGTGCAACACACCCCTTGTTATGTGTTATTTAGGCTACTGTTTGAGCTGCTTCTCTTCCTCCTGCAACCATTGCATCAGTCTGCATTTTAGCTTTACTTAAGCATCTCTGACAGAATCAATCACACCTCAAAAGCAAAAGCTTTTCAGATGGGTTGATTCCAAACAACACATGAAACAAATGGGTACAGACCCCTGTTGCTCTGGTCTGTTACATAGGCCTGCACCGGGTAGATATCAACACTTGGTATCAAGGACTGTACCAAACTGGTATGGGTGACCTGAGGCAGTACGAGGCTTATTGAGAGTCTTGGGCTATGCGCTGCTTCCTTTACCAAGCGACAATGAAATTGATGTGAAAAAAATGAATTGATCTTGTGGAAATTAAGTTCCATTTGATTGAAAATATTGAATGACATTATATTACATGTAACATGGATTAAATTTTAATTCAATTCAGATTTAGTTGAGTTGAATTTAAGTTTCTTAAATTAAAATTTTGATGTTCAAATTGGATTCAGATCGAATTGAGTTTGAAAAGAATGGGATGCAAATTGGTAAAGAAGATATTGAATATCTGTTCTAACTATGAAAAAAGACCTATAAAAAATACATCATTTTTTAATTCATTTTTCATTTCTCTTTATTTGGGAATCAGATAATTTTTTTCCAATTTGAAGCTATCATGCAAAAAGGTAGACTTATGGAACCTAACGTTGCTCTACCTAAACTATAGCTACGAAGAATAATTAGCATTGGAATACACAAAGTAAATATTCTTCAAGTGGGGGATGGTTTTGGGAATTTGGGGTCCTGGGATTAGTCCCACCTCACACAAGGCCTTAGTTCCTCGAACATCCCTACTCTGGGTCCTTACTCCTTACCTTACATGTACCACCTGAAAGTCTCCTTAGGACCCCAATACCAGGACCAGGTTGGTATGAAAAGTTTTCAAAGGGATCCCATACCAGGACCAGGTTGGTATGAAAAGGTTCAAAAGGGACCCAATACCAGGACCAGGTTGGTATGATTGGTTTTTTTCTTGTGAAATACCCAACCAGGCTGGTCTGTTCAAAGTTGAAATCAGATTAGCACTGGTGCTGACAGATTACTGAGCACCAAAGGCCAAAGACAAGATGACTTTACGAATAACCCTATTGACACCTAACCCCTGGTGCTGTATCAAAGGGGCAATGCTGGAGGATCTGCACTGGTCAAGGAACTAATAATGAATGCCTTGAGCATCACATGCACATCCACATGCAAGGGAAGGACTTTGGTAGATGGATTTGCAGCAGAGTTTAATTACCCTTCTGTCCTTGTCCTCGTTGTTGTTGTAGAATGGATAACACCAGCCAACAACCCTTTTGACCTCTTCTTGCAGGTATGATGTAGCCAAATTGGCTTTGTTAAGTTTGTACTACAATATTATTTACTCTCACAGTTTTCCTTTTCCAATTGTCTCTTGAAGCTCACTTCAACACAAATCGATTATCAGGGTTTTTTTCTTCTAGTTTTGAAGTAGCCTCTTTGGCAAGGATCTCGAAAAGATATAGTTGTAAATGATGATGACAAGCTTGGATGGATTATATAGACTTTTTTTTCAAGATTTCTGCTATTTTTGACAACCTACCTAGTAGTATCTAGGTCACCGCCTGAAATATTCTTTAAAAATTCATGTGATAATTGTGAACAAAACCTCAATGAAATCATTCATCTATAAATTTTTTAGCTTTAAAAATGATTTTTTAAAAAGTTGCCAAGAGGAGAAAGTTTGCCACAAAAACAGCACTGATTCTGAAAAAAAAAAGAGAGTTTAATCATCTTGTTCATGAGCTTCTATCCTAAAACTAAAAGTATGTTTTGGTCACAAAATTCAACTCCAATTTGACTGGAAGTTATGTCTTCAGTTGGCAAAGTTAGGTTTCAGTCATGAAGTCCAATTCCCAAAGTACATCTTCAGTTACAATCTAAATGAGCACTATGCTTTTTGCCTGCACCTCGAAAGCAGGAACTCTTTCTCAGTTCAGTTTGAAAGCTTGTTTTCTTATGGAAAAGAATGACTTGGGTTTTCCTCCCGCCCCCCCACCCCCCAAAAAATCATGCATTTAGGAGGAGAGGAGATGTGAAGTGAATTTGCCATTTGAGCCTGTTTCTACACCTTAGGGAAGGCGGAAGCCTTAGGTTAACAGAAGAGGCTAATTCTCATTGAGAATTTGTCAACATAATGATAATTTAATACACAAGCCTCCTCACATTTTTCTCACAACGTTATCTTTTTCTTCACTTGGGCAAATCATGCTTTGATGCCCTTTGCTCCCTCAAAAATCTGGGTTGCCTTTTTGGATCACACACACACACACACACACACATTCTGCATGCATTCTACTATCATGTTTTTAAATAATTTTTTCAACCTGCCAAGTGTTACTACCTGACTAGCATTAGGATAAGAAAGAAAGAAGAATTGGCAATAAGATTTTCTTGTGTGCTTTCCAAAGAAGTAGAACAAAGTGCACAAGTAATAATGTGTAACAATCCTGTCTGTAAATAGCTATTACACATTAACTCTTAGTTCATTGAAGATAACTAAGAAAACAAATTCAGACCACCAAACCCAACAATCCTATTGGTCTGCACAAAAATAATCTTCAGACCTACACACAACCCTAAATTGTTAATTCGGTCAAGATAACTAAGAAAAAGTATTCAGACCACCAAACCTAGCAATCCCATTAGTCATAACATTTTTTCTACACACCTACACACAAGCCTTTTCAACATCCTTTGTATATTAATACATTGATATTATAACCTTTGTTTGTATGCAGACATGGTTAAAAGTAGTTTTGCCAAAGGTCAATAATTAGGAAGATCTATTTTCAATTACCAACATTGAGTAACAAATTAAAAGTGAGAATGGTCTGGAAGGTGTTAGGCCACTTGCTCAGCTGATGGCTAGTGCAATGGATGGGGTGGAGCACTTACAAGAGGAGTGGATTCCTACAAAACAAGCTTGGGAGTATGGGGTGAGTGGGTCACCTTTCTCACGTGAAAACGTCCAACTTTCTACCCAAAAGTGATGGATTTGCGGCCAAGTGCACCATATGGAAACCCACCCTAAGCTATCCAAGGCCAATATTGAAAGATATTAGCTCAATTACCAAGAGCTGATGACATAGCAAAATAGGAGATATTTCCATTAAGGTGGAAGTCAAGAGGTGGCATTTGTTTTTGTTGAGATAATGTGATGAACTTTTAAAAGTGAAGTGGTGGACATTTGATTAGGAACACGCAATCCAATGCAGCAAACAAGTTCAAACAAACAAGGTGCCCAATATGATGAGTGTTTTTGCTCAACATATTTTGAGCATCTTTGATTTTATGATCAAATTATTTAAGCCCTAAACGACTAGGAAGACCAATTTGGTCCAATTTGGTCCACTTTTGTGTGTTTCTCTTTGGTTTTTATCTCACATTTAGCTTCCAAATTGAACTTAGTTCAATGAAAGACATGTGAGACACAAGTTTAGGACTCATCCCCATGACCCTAAAGGAACAAAGGTTTGAATCCAAGGGTGAGTCATTTATTGTTTGTTCATCTTCAGTAGGAATCACCTTCCTCTTATGCCAACTTTTCCCATTGGCCAAGATTGTGTAAAATAGTTTATGAATAATGGATGAACATAGACTTAATTGAAAATGTTGAGAAAGTTTTGATACTGGATGAATTCAAGAAAGCTGAGAATGATGGGAACCCCAGAAAGTTGTAGAGAAGTTGATAAAATTCAACAATGGATGGAATAAAATCTTAAATATTTTTGTAGATTTATGTTTTATTGTAAGGCAATGATTCCCTGGATTCAACTTTCCCAACTAGTTCCATTTTCATCAATTGTTCAACTTTCTCAACTTCACCCTGTTCTTCCATCATCAAAATCAACTTCTTTCATCATTTTCCAATGTTACTAATTTCTTCCAGTTGTGGAACAAGATGAAGTGAAAATTTTGAATTTTAGCTTTCATCCAAGTGGGATGGGCAATTAATCTGGTAGAGTTTATTAGATGAACAAAAGAGGGTAGCTAGTGCTTTGCTTTGTAAAATATCATTTTTGTTAAAAAATTTAAAACATCCACATTTTCATGTTCTTGGAATTTTTTATGTCCTTACTACTTAGCATGTTTTTTCAATTTGAAGCATTACCTTCACCAAGATCCAACTTTATGTTATGTTCTTATCTAAACCTTAATCATGTTTTGCTTTGTTAAATTGGGTGGGTGTCATATGGATAGAAATGAGAATCTTTTTTTCTTCCCCCATGGCATAGTTTTCTATTTTTCAATTTTGTGAACAATGCAACATCTTCAAAACTATATTGAAAGGACCAATCTATGCAAAAAAATAAAAAGTCAAGATTAGAATCTCTCACCTCCAAATATAAATATTTTGAATATGTTTTGAGAAAACACATTATCTATTCAAAAGACTTAGGGTTTTGAAGGACTTTGATTTCTTGGACCAATGTCCATAATAACTTGGCATGTATCAAATATACAACTTTTACTTGTTCTTTGAATGCTATGTGACACATGGGTGGTGTAGCTATAACCCAAAAAAAAGGGTATACAAAACATTTGCTTCTCACACAACCCTACTCATGTTGTAAAGTCAGTCACTCATCTCCTGTCAAGCATGCATCACTATAGCAGTCCGATTTTTGGGTACTATAGTTCCTGATTCTCCATCATCGGACAATTCTTACGAAAATGCACACCCATCAACCTATCCTAAATCTGTTACATTAGTAGTGGTCATTAGTTGTTGCTGGAAGCAACAACATTCTTGTATTGTGAACGTAAGATGTTAGTAGGGTCTAGCTTAAAGTCATAGCTCTCAATGTTCATTCGGTTTATAATGAGCTACTAATTCTCCTCTTCCCCCTTTACATGGATCAATGCACAGAAAATGCTTGTGCTAGGACTTGACACAAATCAACTTCTAGGTATTACTCAACAATTGAATCGATATGCTAAGTTGGTTTGCAACTACTTAAGAAGGGGACAAAATTTTATGATAAGTATATATCTATGATTGCTAGTTGTGATTTCTTCCATCCTATTTCTCTTTCACACATTATGCCTAGTCCCAAGGATACCCACAAAGAGGTTTCTGACTCCCGCTTAAATGTTATGATCTACGCACTGGATAATCCAAGTAAGGTCTTCCCCAAACCCCTACAAATGTAGTTTTCTATATGCTTCTAATTCTACAATTCAAACCACCTTTAGGCATCATCAGCCTTCACCATCAACCCTTGATCAATCCTAATTTTAACCAAAACACGGAGCCAGCCACCACATAGTTATTGGCGCAATGGAAACAAAACACAACAACTATCTATCTTGCAAGCTCCTTCTTACCACTTAAAAACCTACACTTTCTTTTGCCTAGCAACCTCCTCTTTTTCCTTCAAATCCCATTTCTTATCCTCGTCCAACCTCCTGTTCTTCTCGTCTTCCTTGCACCCATGAATCACACTTTGCCATCCATCTTTAGCTGCCACCTTGTTTCAAATAACACCCAAGCAACAAATCTTCCAACTCACAATCACTAGCAAACAATGAAAAGATAAACCTCACCATTTGCATGCAAAAAGTTTACGGCAGTTCAACACTTAAGCCCTAAAATTAATATAACGTTCACACTATAAAAACCTAAAAGACTCCTTGTTCGATCACATATGTAATGCCTCCCTTCCTTAAAAAGTTAAGTCCCTCAGCTTCTTTAATCTTGTAAAAGGTGATAAATTTGTAAATCCTTACGGGACCTTTCCCACTGATTCCCATTAGCATCCTAAATGATGCATATTATGTTACTTTCTTTAAGATCAAAATTTCCAATCCCATCTGCATGCGCTACAAACTGGTATGGACCATCCTAGCTGGAAGTCAAAGCCTTCTTCTTTCATGGCTTCTTCATCTTAACCATTGTTTGTCCAATAACCAAACCTTCAAAAGTTTGTTTTCCTTTTCTAGTAGCATAGGTCATCTTTTGCTTTTGTGGTGCTTGTTTTACATTGAGTAGAACGTTTTTATGGATGTTTATGATCAACTTCATCTTTTGCATAAATTGTTCTACAGTAGTTTCTACATCAATAGTCTCATCAACCACGACAGTCAGGGAATGTAAGTGATTATCAACCCTAAGGTGTGGTGTGCACCCAATCAATATCATAAAAAGGGAAAATGTAGTGTTGGCTTGAATTATACATCTGTATCCAAACATAACCTTTGCTAGTTGCTCATCCCAATAATTGAAATTTTTGAGCATTGCAAATAATACCATTATGCCATACTTAATAGTCTTGATTAGACGCTTAGCCATCCCATTACACTATGGCCATTAGGGTGTTGTATGTTGATGGTGAATCCCATAGTCCTTACACATGACATCAAACTATGCTGCCCACTCTCCTCCATTATTAGTTAATATAAATTTGGGAACCCCGTATCTACAAATTATGTCATCTTCCAGGGAACCTGGCTATAGTCTTAGCACCATGATTAGCATCCGCTTTTGCTTCGCACCATTTAGAGTAATGATTGATGACCACCAAAATATACTTGTTTCCTAACTTGGTTTCAAGCAATGGTCTTGTAGTGTCCATAACAATCCTATAAAACAAATCACAAACATGTATACTCTTCAACTCTTCATCTTTAGAGTGTATACTCCCCATCTTTCTCACCATCTGGCAATGTTGGCATACCTTTACAACATTCCTCACATCTCTGTCCTATTATGCCATCTTTCAACCAATGTCTTTTCTTCTCCAAAATGCCCTAGGTCATTATGCATTTGGATTACTAGTCCCATGCGATCTTCTAACCTTGGCACAAATAAGCCTTTGAAATAAAGTGATTGATCCTGCCAGTGATAGTTCAATATCCTCTTCCTTACTCTTTTACATTCCTCAAGATCAATAATGTATGGTACTATTCCTTCTTGTAATAAATTCATGCAAGTTACATCCTTCCATATATCATTGTTTCGCGTGTGTGTCCAACACTTATCCTGATCATCTGAGTTTGTAGAAATCAAGTCATGTTCACAAGATTCAAATAGTTCTTGGGCTGCCAAAACTAGCTCTAATTGTTGTTGTTTGTCATAGTAAGAGGTCTCCTTCTCTTCAACGCCAGTCTTACATCATTGTCTTGTAGAATCTCACCCCCTTTTGTATCTTCTGCCTCATGTGAAACAAGCTCCTTGGGCTGGTCTTCCTCTAATACAACATCTACCATATAAAGCTAATGGCTTCTAGCATAATGCCAATGGTTGATGCTAAAACAACATTCATGATGTTGTAAAAGCCCCTTGTCCTTTCTCCTAAAACTGAACCATTCTGTTTTTTTACCAGTTTGAATAGCAAGAATCTCCCCTGCTTCTTCATGTGTGTCAGTTTGTATATTTCCAATACCCTAGATTTCTTCATTAAAGTCATCATCATCCGTGGCTGGTTTAATTAGATTCCTACTCAAAGCATCAACATTCATATGTCTGAGCCCTGGTTGGTGTACTATCTTGAAACTGAAATCCTGTAACATGTCAATCCACCTGCCTTTCCTGCCATGTGCATCCCACATGGTTGTTAACCATTCAAATGGTTTGTGATCTATCCACAAAACAAAATG
Organism: Sphagnum tenellum; assembly: GCA_963921925.1. NCBI lineage: Eukaryota > Viridiplantae > Streptophyta > Sphagnopsida > Sphagnales > Sphagnaceae > Sphagnum > Sphagnum tenellum. The sequence continues at coordinate 20,954,327 of OY998147.1, read as the reverse complement.
ATTCATGTGCAAGTACTACTTGAAATGCATGATGCCCCATATTAATGCATAACATTCCCCTTCCATGGGGTGGAATTTCTTTTTTTCCTTCTATCAAACTCTTACTAGCATAGGCCACCACCTTCTCAAATTTGCCCTCCTTCTGTGACAATATAGCTCCAACACCTTTGGGTGACTAATCAACATCCAGACAAAATGGTCTTTTGAAATCAGGCTATATGAGTACAGGCGCATCAACCAGTGCTGCCTTTAGTGCCCAAAATGCCTGTTGATAGCCTGCATCCCACACAAAGTCAACATTTCTTTTGGTCAACTCAAGTAATGGAGCTGCCAATCGTGAATAGCTTCAAACATAATTTCAATAATACCCCGTCAAACTTAAGAACGACTTGACATTTGTGACCGTCTTTGGTTCTGGAAAATGTAGAATCACCTCAATTTTGTCAGGATTTGGTCTAGTGCCTTCCTTACTAACCACATGGCCCAGAAATGTAATTTTTTTTTGTAGTAGAACAACATTTGTTTGGGTTCAATTTTAGGTTTACTTCCCTAAGCTTGTAAAACATTGCATCCAAATGTTAAAGATGTTCCTCCCGACTTTCGTTGTGCACATTGAGATCATCAACGAATACCTTTAAGAATTTGTTTCCTAAGTCCTTAAAAACCACTAACATAGTTTTGGTAAAAGTACTAATTGCATTCATAAGACTGAATGGCATGACTATTCAGTCATACAATCCAATTTTAGTGATCATTGATGTCTTTTTCATATCTTCTGGAACCATTCGAATTTGCTAGAAACCAAACTGCAAATCTAGTGCAATAAAGCATGATGATTTGCCCAACTAATTAATCACATCATCTAAAAATGGCATTGGGAATGAATTTTGACAGGTCTATGAGTTGAGCGGTTGATAGTTTCCACAGAAGCACCTATTCCCATCCTTCTTCATTAATAAAGTGACGTGACACGCATACTCAAAATTGCTAGGCTTCATTTTGCCCCAAATCCACCAAGACATCTATTTGTCTTTTCACTTCCACCTCCTCCCAATAGGATAATCGACCAGGGGATGCTTTGTAGGGAAACCCTTGCATATCCACATAATCCTCTTTGATAGTGCAACAACTTAGTTCACCCTTGTTCCGGGCAAAAACATCTTGGTAACATTCTAAAACCTTATAGAGTTGTTGTTGATTCTCTTTATCCAAGCCAGTGTCAACCCTAATTTGCTGATAGATGTCCCGCCATCTTGTGCTCATCTCATCATGATTAGATTATGCTAACTGTTCAATGGAACTACGGTCAAGGTTGGCACCTTTTATTTGGTCAACTTGTAGTAATACTAGAATTTTTACACAATGCGTGGATTCATACATGGCATGTCTACTATGTTCTACATCGGACACCCATCTCAACCAGTCTATGTAATCATCCACATCTGTTATTTCTTCTTCCATGAACCTGTCAACTTGCTTCTATAATATCAATTGCAAAATTTGTTGTGGTCCTTCTAACCTCACCAAATCTTCAAGCTTAGTGTCCCTGAACTCATTTTCATCATCAATTTGTTCAAATTGACAAAGCTCCCCATCATATTGTTCACTACTATTAATACTAGTATCTGAATATGATGCAAATGCATATTCACTTTTGGTTCTGACTGGACTACCCTGATCCAATATCTAATCAGTTATGTCAAAATCATTGTTGATATGTGTGTTCTTTAAGATAATAGTAGCTTCCTGCATTAAAGTTTCTGAGTTCATCATGTGTAACAAATTTACCATAGTGAATGGAAATACTTCCACATTGGCCCCTAGACCATGCCTTACTTGGATTAGGCCTTGTTCCACATCCACAATTACACCAATCTTTATAAGAAAATCCAAGCCAAGTAATACATCATAATTGTCCATGTTAATTACCATGAAGGTCATAGTGTAGTGCACTCCTCCAACCTTCACTAGTACTTCGTCAATTCCACCGAGGGCATGTGTGACAACTCTTAATGTTGTTTTATAAGTTTACGATCCAGTAACCAGATGCATTATGCCCAATTCTCTAACTATAGCGATAGTCATAACAGACATGGAGGCTCCAGTATCCACTAGTCTTTCAACAACATAGTTGTTGATTTCCACAAATAAATGTAAAGTCTTGCTTCAATGTGTCTTCTTGATGCAAATCTTTTTTAGTGTTGGAACTGCAGAAACCATGGACACCTGATTTTCAATTACCTCTAAATCCTTCTTTCGCCTAGCCAACCTTACTAGATTCTCAAGGTGTTCTAATTCCCCTGAAATCATCATAATGGTTTCCATAGGTGAGAGGGAAATCTTTCCTTTTATAAAATGTGCAAAAATCTTGGACTTGACTAAAGTGTCCCGGTTTAAACCTGCTCCATCTCTTGCAGCTTTAGGGGTTGATACAACCCCTCCTAGTGCTACATCAACATGAATCCTCCTTCTAGGCACTCGGGTGTAAGAAAAAAAATTCCCATTCCCGCAAAGTTTATTAAGTTGTTACATGGTTGCCTCTTCATCATTCAACAACACCTCCAAGAAGCTTACTGTTCCAGATTGAAACTTCCCATCCTTGGGTTTCTTCCAACATTTGTCTTCAGAATGGCCTAAACATTTGCAAAAAGTACACTTTATTCCACAATTCTTTGTCCTATGAGGCATACCGCACTTGGCACATTTTGGTTGTGGTTCATTGAACCTCGGACAAGTGATGGCCAAATGGTCCCCTCTTTTGCAGATTTGGCATCCTCCAAACACAATGGAAGAAGATGATGCCTTTAAATTATGTGCAGTCCCCTTGAAGAAATTGATAAGTGTGTTGTTTAATCCAATGACTTATTTCTTCATCATGGTTTTTGAGGTCCCCTCTTTTTGTTCCTTTTTTAGAGTCTTTCCAAGTTCACCCAACACTCTCTCCAGTTTTGTTGTAGCACCAACTAACTTTTCAATATTTATAAATGTATTTACCACACACAATTTTCGAATTTATGGCCTCAATTTGGCCAGAGATCTTCTTTTATGATTAGCGTTTTGTATCATGCCCCTTTGAAACAGTTTGTCGAGACGTTCAAAGTATTTTTGAACTTTCTCCTTAGGTTCTTGTTTGATGGCATCAAGTTTCATCTTGATGTCATCAACATCTACATCCCCATACTTTTGTATTATCAAAGTCTTTAACTTAGCCCAATCGGCTGGTGTTGGTTACAACATCCTAAACCATTCCTTGGCCCTGCCTCTCAAATTTTGCTTTGCAATCTTGAACAATTTGTCTATATTAAATTTCGCACTTCAATAGCCATGGTAAATGTCTTTGCCCAGTCATTAACATCCTCATAGTCTTGCCCCCAGAACAATTCATCCATTCCTTGGGGGTTAGTCATTTTGCAAATGTTCAGCTTCAACCTAAAGTTGCAATATTTTCTGTTGCATAAACATCTTCATACCACATTTAGGTATCCACAATCTTGTCCAATTTCTCATCCTATTCTGTGCTTATTGAGTTTGAAAAGAACCAGTGCTATTGGAATAAAGATGTTAATCACTAAGTGCACGAGGTACAATTCCTTTCTGATAAATCTTGTCTTATCTTCCAAACATGCCACTGTGCTAGAAAAAGGGTCTTAATAGCATTAGCAACCACCTCATTTACACTCTAGAAGCATCAAAATAGTTTATTTTCAAATGTGTAAATCGTAAGGATTTCCATTGATTGTTGATCCTAATTGTGCCTTTTTCATACTCGAGATACTAGGTGCAACAAACCTTCTTTTGAGAAATAGTTAGCCGCGATTCAATTTGAAAATTTAGACTGATCTCCTTATGCTATTGGTCTTAAAGGTACAACATTAGATGGGAAAGTGGAAAAACTTTGCTCATTTGTGGATTCTTGTTGAAACTGCCACCTTTTTTTTAAATTGCACCATATCCTCCAACTTATGATGTGGGATCTTGATCCACATCATTCCACCTTGAAAAGGTAATTTCCAATTTGAAACAAGTCGTCCACACCAGGGATGTACAATCTGGTGAAATGGTTAGGCGAACAACAAGCTTAAGAATCCAAATGTTTCCTATTCTAGGTACACTATGCTACCTTTCAGGAAATGAAGGTGAAGGTTTACACAAGGTATGAGGTGTATTGATATTGCCTTTGTAGTTCTGAGGTCGACCCCCATCCCCTTGTTCCATCCCTTAATTTCAACCAAACCTGAGCATGTGTATAAAAGCCATTATGAGCTATTTCTATTACCACATCCCCAATTCGGGCTTCATTAGGGTCTATTCCTACAACTGTTATTACGCCAAAGCCCAAGAAACGGAGAATGATTGTTCGTTGCTCAAAAATTTCCTGTGTTACCTCATCTGTACCAGCCTCATCTACATAGATGATGACATGATATTTCAACTACCGTCATACCCAAACATACATAAGTTCTACTGATGTCACAAGATTTGAACCAACTTTGATACCAAAAAGAGAGGGTATACAAAACATATGCTTTTCACACAACCTTACTTTTGTTGTAAAGTCAATCACTCATCTCTTATTAAGCAGGCATCACTACAATAATCTGATTCTGGGGTCCTATAGCTCATGATCCATCATCAGATAGTTCCTACAAAGATGCACACCCATCAACCTATCTTAAATCTGCTACATTAGTAGTGGTCATTAGTTGTTGCTGGAGGCAACGACATTATTGTGAATGTAAAATGTTAGTAGGATCTGGCTTAAAATCAGAGCTCTCAATGTTCATTCGGTCTGTAATGAGCTGCTAATTCTCCTCTTCCCCCTCTACATGGATCAATGCACAGAAAATTCTTGTGCTAGGACTTGACACAAATCAACTTCTAGGTATTACTCAACAACTGAACCGATACACCAAGTTGGTTTGTAACTACTAAGAAGGGGACAAAATTTTATGAGAAGTATGGATCTATGATTACTGGTTGTGATTTCTTCCATCGTATTTCTTTCTTTCTCACATTCTGCCCAATCCCAAGGATACCCACAAAGAGGTTTCTAGCTCCCAATCAGGTGTTATGATCTACGCACTGGATAATCCACGTAAGGCCTTCCCTAAACCCCTATAGATGTAGTTTTCTATATGCTTATAAGTTTCTAGCTCAAATCACCTTTAGGCATCATCAACCTTCACCATCAACCCTTGATCAGTCCTAATTCTAACCAAAACATGAAGTCAACCATCACATAGTTATTGGCACAACGGAAACAAAACACAACAACTATCTATCTTGCAAGCTTTTTTTTACCACCCAAAAACCCACACTTTCTTCTGCCTAGCAACCTCCTCTTTCTCCTTCGAATCTCGTTTCTTATCCTTGTCCAACCTCCTGTTCTTCCCGTTTTCCTTGCACCCACGAATCGCGTTTTGCCATCCATCTTCAGCTACCACCTTGTCTCGCATAACACACAAGCAACAAGCCTTCCAATTCACAACCACTAACAAACAATGAAAAGATAAACCTCACCATTTGCATGCAGAAAGTTGATGGCGATTCGACACCTAAACCCTAAAATGAATAGAGCATTCACATTATAAAAACGTAAAAGGCTCCTTGTCCAATCACTCCCTATCCGGTCACACAACAACAATAGCATAAGTACATGTAAATCTTGTTGGCTTTGCTTGCTTTTTTGGCCTTGCCTACAAAGGCAAGGATATTGTGTTTAGATTCATTATAGAGTATAGTAGCTTAAGGGATATTGGCCCCTAGGTAATACCATAAGTCTATTTCTATATGAGGATTTTGGAAAGATGATATTTGGCTTGTATTGAAACTTGAGATTAGTTATAGAGTTATAATATCTGGAAGGATTTTGGTTTCTTTTAGAGGATTTTTTGGAAGATTATATTTTTTCATGGTGAAGTATTTGAGTTTCCGTAATTGTTCTTTTGCCTTAAGATCCTTTTTAATGTAAATGGCAAGGCCCTGGTGTGACACACCCCTTGTTTAAGGAAGGCTGAAGTCATAGGCTTTCATAACTTATCCTTTCATTAGCTCTTCTTTTACACTAGAATAAAACAATCCCTTTCTACTATGATGATATCATGAGTTTTTCTTCAGTCTCTTTGATGGCATGTTACTACTACCATCTGTCATGGGTTCTCTGACTCTTCTGGTACCATAAATAGGGTAATCAGTAATCGAGATTCAGAGTGCCAATATAGAACCACGCCAAGTGGTAAGTAAGGTCAGCTCACTTTGAGCACTGTGTACCATAGAAGTGCAGAGTTAAGAGTTGAATAAGTAATTCATTCTGAAGATTCCATGTGGAGCATGGAATATTCCCAAAAAGATTCTCCGTTTTCCTTCACAAAATGTTGTTCTTGTAGGGAAGGGGAAAATAAGAATTAATTAAAATTTTTTTTTTGAAGAATATCAACACATTTTCACAAATAATATAATTAGTGTGAAAGCTGCCAGCATATGGGTGTATTATAGAAATGATAGTCTGTGTGCACATGGTGGACAATATCCAGAAAGCAGTGTGCAAAGTTCTGAATTGCACAATGGTGCTATCAGATCAGTATTATGTATTATGGAATGGTCATGCATCTGCCCATTATGTCGGTTACAATGCCAAGTGAGTGTGCTAATAACGGGCAAGGGCAAAGACCATTCCATGACATTAAGGTCTGGGTTGGCCAACTCAATAATTTTTTTTATAAAGAAATCATGTTCAACAAACACATATTGTTCACTATTACTAGTGAATTATGATCACTAGCGGTAGGTTATGTCATATAATGTGGTCAAGAAAATGCAATAATCTGCCAACCCAGACCTTAATGTGACCCAACACCCAACATTGGGTCATTGATCGTTAACCTGTTACATGAGCTGGGCTTTTTTCTTTCCCGATTTTATGGTGTATCAACAATTGACGAGTAGCCTAAGAAAGATTTCACGTTGATTGATGACAATCTTTTGAAAAATTGTCCAAAAATTAGGAAAATGATTAAAAACCTAGCTCAAAAATAAAAAGATAGTCAAAATATGGCAATTTTTTCTTTAAGATTTTCTTTTTAAAAAATTGTCTAATAACAAAGAATTTGTAACAGTTATTCCTTTTTGGGGGGTTGGCCAAGTGCTGAAAATTGGCCCAAAAGAAAACTCTGGTTCAAACTGAGTTACGGAGGACCACCAATGCATCATCCATTGAAAACCTGATTTTACCCAAGGTGGAATATCTTGTAAACCCTCTTACTTCACACTCACAATACCTAGGTAACTCCCTAACGAACTGAGTAAGATTCATTATGCATGTGGATGGTTAGTATAGCCAATATTGGATGGGCGGGTGGATGGGTTTTTCATTAGAAAAACAATAAAAGCCAAAAGCAAAGGTTACTAATAAAATCAAACACCCACCCAATATTGGTTTATAGTTAATACATAGCTAACCACCATGGTTAGGTATGGGGGAATGTTATGGATGGCATTTTCTTAATGAGTTGAGCACTTGGTTACATGTGTCGGACATCCATAGTTTTGGAACATGGATGAAATAGGATGATAGTTCCAAAACCACATCTAATTGCCATGGTGAGAGTCTCTACCTTGGCCACTATGCGCAAGTGGGATGAAAATCCTTCTGCACCCTTAATAAATCCCAACCCTTGTAAACCCTAAAACAATGATCCACACATCCACACCTCCATATAGCCTTCTATGTTTCAAAATGATTTCCATGACCCCCATGCCCATGGATCATGCATTGTTACCCATTCCAATAAACCATGCAACTAACCCATGTTCACCAATTCATTAATTATTTCAAGTTTTAAGGTTTTTGTGTAGGGTTAAGCTCTAGGGTCGGTGCCTTCCCCAAATAAGGGGCCTAGGATAAGACAGTAGCTGGGTCTGGACTCACATGGCACTTGCCTTATTGGGCTTGTCACATTCCAAGGTGGAATGAGCCCATTCCATAGTATGGAAAGGAGTAGGCAAACATTATCATGAACCTTAACATATGTAGATCATGAGGGTTTAGGGTTTAGGCACGGGAGTGTTGTGACTTTTTTAAGCCGCCTATATAGTATCAAATATGTTTCCATTCAGTAAATTTTTAAATTCAAAGGCCTAATGTATTCATGTTTTGATGTGATTTTATTCATTTTTAATAATTGGTTTTATTCATCCAAATTTATTTTGACTCTTGTTTTGAGTTTTTTAAAAATTAGACACTCATTTGTTTTCATGTTCATTTTATCTTGATTTTCTTATGGTTTTGCTCATTTGCCACATTCATTGGAAATAATTACAAAAGTTTTAAAGAAATGTCTATTGATGCACCTTGTTTCTTTGTATAATAATGTGTTGTCATATTAGTGTGGGTGATGTTTTTGTGGAGCCACAAATGATTTACATTAATATTAATCCACTTACTTTCAACATGTTTTCAGATTTTTTTAAAATCTTCAATTGTTTAAATTTGAAGAAGAACTAATCTCGAAAATCACAACATTATTCACAATGACATAATTTTCTCCCAATATGTAGACATGTTGCAATGTATTCCAAGGCTACTCTCCTTGCAATGTAGTGTAATTTTCAAAGAACAAGTATGATTTCAATATGCCATCCACACATTGAGACTACTTGTCCTTTGATGTTCATTAGACATTGAATAAGTGTATATTTCCTAGTTTGTAGATATCTTCAAAAGTGAGTTCAATTAGTTCAACTTCAAGTGTTTTGTAAACCCAAACTCTATTCATAGAGAGTAAAATAGGACCAATGTTTTTGAATGTAACATAGACCATGAAGTTGCAAGATTGTGACTTTGAGAACAAAAATTATTACATTAAGCAAAACTTGGCAATCACATAAAATTAATGAATAACACATTTTTTTCTACATTAAAAAAGGAAAAACATTTTAGGATAATATTCAATTGTATGTGGTAAAAAATGGTTGTATCTTTTTTCTTTCAAGGCCAAAGTTCATTTATACCAATCTTTACCCCCTAAGTTCATGCTTTCAATTTTTGCCAAACATATATTGGACCTAAAATGTCAATGTTTTTCTTTTGGAAATCATTCAAATCCACTAACGTATCATCTGAATTGCAACAACTAAACTAGCTTGAATAAGAGGCTTAGAATTGGTTAAATTAACTTCCACATAGGTTTGTTCCACCTTTGTTTGGGGGTTATGGGCAGCAGGTGGGATCCAATTGTTAGATATTTATAAGACATCAACAAGCATGATAAAAAGCTATAAAAACTGATACATAGTTTCAAACACGTGTTTTTAATTTTTTTTTTCAAAATCATTTTTGTGACATAAAACATTTGGCAGAAATTCCCCCAAATAGAAAAATTAGTTGAATTTCAGTAAAAAAATCAAATAAAAATCCAAAAACCCCAAAATTTTGGTTGAAAAGGAAACATTTTAAGAAAAAATTCTAAATCATTTGTTTCAACAAATAACACCATGCATTCATACATAGGTCTTTTAGCATATTCATCTTGAATTTTCTAAGCTTTTGAAACATTGCAATCAATGCAAATGGGAGTGTAACAAGCTTTATGACCATGTGAAATTTGGCTAAATGGAAATGGAAACAAGCACCATATAAACCAATCCCTGTGTTCCAACATAAGTTTATTTGATGGACATACATCACATGACATAACACCTTAGACTTTAATTATGATCCCACATTATGATCATTGGTCACAATTATGACTAAAATGTGCAAATCCAAGTTTGTGAAAACATGTTAATCAACAAAAATTGCCAGTATATATACACAAAATTGATTATAATTTACAAAAATGAAAGATTCAATTTGTTATCAACCAATAATATGGTAGCCATCATGGGACATCTAAGGCATAATGTCTGGAATCATCCCACATGATAAAAACTATAACATTCTCTTTTTGGGAAAAAAGAAAAAAATCAGAATCCATGAAAAAATTTATTGGACTTTTAAAAAAAAATTGTACACACATATAATTGTCATTCTTGGCATGTAAGTTGATGCTTATGGGGGAACCATGGAACATGTGAAGGTCAATGTGTTGGGATTTCCAACTCCAAGTTCATGTTAAAAAAAAGCATGGTGAGGTAGTAGTGGTAGGATTTTAGCTTGTAAATTGATTTATTTTGTGATAGGACTCTTGACAAACCCTATCACCCCATGGGTGTACTCAGACATATATTGGGAATACAAGGGCTGCTGGCAATTATTTTTCCAAAAAAGAAATGAATATTGATGTTCCATGTAAGTAGAATTTACATACCCATCAAGCCAATGGATTTCCTTGCATTTTTTGGAATCCATACAAGAATGTGTAGTATGGACAAATAACAATTTGCATATGTAAAATTTGGATACCCTTATAATGTGTATTTTATTTATAGGAATTGCACATGAATATACATAAGAATGTGTATACTTTCATAATTTGGCCAAAGCTTGAATCCTTATAACATCTTATAACTAGACAAACACAAATCAAGCTTACATAGGTCACATCACATATTGCATATGAAATTTGAAATAAATGAAACAAGCATTTGAGGCTAAGTTGCATTTTTTCCCAAAACATGGATTGTGCAACTCATGCTAGGATAAACAAGTTACTATCACACACATCATGTATATGTTCACCTACCATCATCACATTTGAAGTTTCCATGGATCATGACAACAATGGTTTTCTTGAATAATAACAAATACTTAGCCATTATTTAAATGTGTATAACTAATGAAATATAGCAGGAGCCTTTTCATTGATTTTTAAAAAAAAATTAAAGTTGCAATTGTTTAAGCCGTTGTGCATTTTTTGTGTTCTGATAAATGCAATGTTAAATATTGGTTAGCATGCAAGGGACACAAAACATTTATCCTATTTTTGGAATAATTAATTCAAAATTTTAAAAAATCAACAAAACAAAATCTCATATACTAATTTGATTTCAAAGTTTATATTGAAAATAAATAAAATATTGGAAATTGCATTTGTTAGTATTGCAACATGCATCGCAACAAGTTTTGAATCAGGCTCACTATTATCTGCAGTTGGATTCTTCATTGGCCTTTTTGGGGAACAACCATCTAGTTAAACAACATGCATTTTGATGTTTCAACAAATTTCATAATCAAAAGAAATAGGTGCATGTAAGGAAAGACTTCTGAAGGAATGGAGGATCATGAAGTATTTTTGTCCAACTAAGAACAAGTAGCCTAAAGTGCAACATATTAAGATGCACTTCTTCAAAGAAATCAAAACATTATATATTGAAAACTCAAAAAATTATGTGTACTAACATCCATCACAAAGCTTATCGTGAATAACTATATCCAGGGGCACGTTCATGCTTGCAATCCATCATTAGAGCAAGGAGTGCGACAAAGACCACATCTACACCTTCATTGATTGCCATTATGTACTCGTTGAGGCGGAACCAACTTTCCTCTGTCAATATCTATCAAACATCAACCCACACAACCAAGCACCCATTATCCATTGTATTATCTAAATTGCATACTTCTAGTGAAAGTTTATGCATTTTGTTGATATTACCAACAACTAATGACTTTAAAAAATATGTGGAGCTTTGCTATATATATATATATATATATAAAATATTCAAATTAAATTAATTTAATTTTTTTGTTCATGGGGGGTATCTTTTGGGGGGGGGGGGGGGGAGGGGGGTCTAGTTTTCACTAAGAAAAGGTGCCTTTTTGAAAAGATGTTTAAAAAGAGAATTGTGGAACTTATAATCGTTCATGGATATGGATGGTAATATTTTCAATGTCTTGGTGCCTTGAAGAGCATCTTTTCAACAACTTGTTTCATATTTTAACATTGTTATAACTTGTCATTTGTAACAATAGTTCTTTGAATGCACTTGAGCAACAAGGTCAAGGTTTGTGCATCTACCTCTGCCAAAGGTTCTGTCCCATGAAGAATGACAAGATCTCGAGGCAATGTCAAGTGATGGGGTTGGTGAGTGATGTAATCTGGATTTGTTTCTTCCAAGTTTGAAGTACGAAATACTTTTAACACGTCCTTATCTTCCTTCACGACGCAAATGATCTCTTCACTCTCTCCCACAAGTACATCCCATTGATTCTCCTATCACCAATAGAACATAGTTTTAATTTTGAAAGAAAATTTGTGAAAATTACAAAACAAAAGAAAGAGCTCGAAGCTTATCCAAGGTCAATAATTAAAACTCTTTCCTCAATGTCATAGTTATAAATGTTTTTTTTTTCCCCTCTAGAGGTGGTTTAGTAGGTTTTCACTCTATGTTTGATGGCAAATCACATCCCAAAACTTGTCTTTAAATTATTACATGTGACATATCCATTATGTTTTATAGACCTTATACACTTGGCCATAAACCCGTCCAATGAACTAATAACATCTCAAGGTTTTAAATCTTCTTTTACATTCCTTTTTAAAAGAAAATCTTTGGTTTAGGAAAGAAATTGGACATATTCCATGTCTAATATCATCATCAAAGACTGCATTACTTATAATTATTAAACATCCATCTCCATATACTTTATAATCCATTGGGCTTCATGGGTGGTCATCCATTCCACTAATATTATAGCCAAGGTGATTCATTGAACATGTTTTCAATGAACCATTTGCTTTAGTTGTTATAAATATAATCAAACCATTGCCATGTATATTGCAGTTTGACAATAATGATCAACAACATGAATATTATTAAACAATTTTGCAATTTCCACCAATCATGAATATCTTCCATAGAGACATTTTCACCGAACCAACAAATACAAATATGATTTCATGTCTACTAATTGTTTAACCAAGTTCCTATATATATATATATATATATGGTCGCCATTTTATTATTTTGTTAATATTAACATGTAATTTTCCAAGAAAATTTAATAAACTCATGAATATGAATCAATCCCATTTCTATAAATTCATAGATTGTGCATCACTTTTAGGTTGAAGTGTGATCACAAAAGTTCAAATTACATTGAACACCAAGCAATAACTTTTTTTCTTTTAAATCATCAAATTCCTTGTGTTCTATTTTCACCTATTCCACATGACATAATCAAGTGTATGTGGCTTAACCCAACATTCCAAATTTTGAGAAAAGAAATACATGTAAACTTCATGAAACTTTTATGATATATGATATACCTTGAACTTGAAACGAGCTACAAGTTTCCCATGAGCATCTTGCACTTGTGTTTCGTATTTGTAAGGCTCCGATGAATTTGAGTGGAATTTGCCATGTTCTCGAATTGCTCCAAAAACCACAACCCCATTCTCATCACATATGTCCCACTTATTGGTGAATGTGGGGTCTTTTCCACAATGCTTAAGCTTATATCGAGCTGCATGTGATAGGCAATATTCCTTACCTATCACGGGTCCACCCATCATTGGTAAACTGCCCATATTCTTTAACCAAGGCTAGTTCACACTCACTATCTCACTTGGAACTACACAAGAACAATTCTTTAATCTAAGAAGAAGATGAATTAAAAGTATGCCAAACCGCACTCCTCACTTTTGTTAAGGTTTTGTCAACCTATGTGTATAGATAAGTAACAAGAGAAGGTAACAAGTAAGGTTGGACAATGTGCAACCCAAAAAAAAAAAAAACTTTACAAGGCATGAAGTAAAGGTACGTCACCACATGCCAAGGAAAGTCAATTGAAATTGATAGTGTTACTCTACTAGATGAAGAGAACAAGAAGTTCCGAGGTGAAAAAGAACTTTGCTTTGCGGTGAAGGAGAAGGTGAATGAATTTAAAGAAGTTTGAAAGTTGAAAGCACTACCACAAAGGAAGGAAGGAAGGAAGGAGTGAAAATGGAGAAACAAAGGGAAAAAAATTGTAGTTGTTTAATTGCAAATTGCCAAATCTGAGCTACCAAAGGCCAATAACAAAAGTCATCATTCAGTGACCATGACTAATATATCTCAATACTTGAATTGAAGTGGTGTTGAAATGAAGTATGGTATGGGTGTAGTTCTAGCAAAAACATCATGCAATCCATAATAAGAAGACAAAAGAAAAAGGGTTTTTGAAATGAACTAGCAAGGTGTTTTTGTCGGGCTTTTCTTTATGCCATCACACTTATTGCCACCGCAACCATAGAAAATGCCATAATTCACTCATACCATTTGGTGGGTGGCAAGTGTTCTTCCTTTTTGTCTCCATCGTACATGGCACCTTTTGTTATTGACAATAATAATAATAATAATAATAATAGTCATTAATATTAATATCTATTTAATTAAGAATGCTATGTGAGATTGAAAAAAAAATCTCTATATAACACGCCCAACCCTCAACGAAAACAATTATAGAAGACCTACCTAGTGTATTTTGCAAACTTTGCCACCATACTATCTTTAATTTCCTTGCCAATTTGGGCATGGAAATTGGGACAGGTGAAGAAATCATTCTCCATATCTTTGTGATAGATGGGGTGAATTTTGGATATTTAAAATTGGTATTTGAAGTATGTAGTTCATTATTTAAATTGGGATAACTGAGGTATATAGTTGGTTATTTAAAATAGAAAATTTGAGGTATATTAGTTGGTTCTCTTTTTTTCTTTTAAAGAAAGAGCCAAATTGATGCCCATCACAAAAACTTCTGGAAGATTGGGCACTCCCCAACATAGAAGCCTAGATATGCTTCGCTCCCCAAAATGGATGGAAGCATAGATACATTTTCCCTTTGGCACCCCTTTACGATTTATATGTTGTACTTACTACTTTGGCTGTTTCTGCACAAATTATATTATTTCTAGAAATGCCAAAATTTTCCAAAAAACACTAATTCAAAGAGAAACTGTTTGGAAAAGAAAATGTAGAATATTCTGAAATTTTTAGATTTTTTTTTCCAAAATGAAATCTTCAACCTCAATTGATTTTTTTGTGCCGAAGCCACAAAAGGTACTACAATACATGGAAGTTGAACTGTGGCCCAAGCATATGGGATAAAACCGCGTTGCTATTGGGAGGTTGGGGAACATTTTGGGAACACAGTGGGAACATTGAGGGAAAAAAAAGAGAGAAAAATATTTACTCCCCTCCCAAAACCCAAAAGAAAAAAAAAACTGGCCCCCCTAATGCATGCTGAGCCTTCTCATTGGCTACATGAAATTTTTATTTTTTCAAGACTATTTGTCACCAATTGTGGCCTGGGCTAATAACCCCATTACAAACTGGGGTTACTTATTAATTTATTGTGATATTTCAGGCTCAAAAGTGGTTCATGAAATCAACAAGTGGATGGGTTTTCAAGTGGAATATTTGCTTGTGAATATGTGGCAAGATATTTAACCCATTTTCCCTCGTTGAATGCAAGGGTGGAGAGTGGCACTCTACACCCCCAAGACCTAATACCAGAATCTCCAGCGTTGCTCGGTATGTGACCTGGAGTATCAATCTCAACTTTACAATTCATATTCTTATTATGGTGTATTCACACTTGACATTAAGTTATTGTTAAATGAAAATCTAGGTGGCATCCTAGGTGTCACCCAATGTTAAATGGGGTGATAGCTTAATGTGAAGTGAATGTTGGCTTAACATAAAATGTTCATGCTAAGTAGGTGTCAGTCCTAAATGACTAGCATGGTGTTAGGGGACTCAAACACGAGAGTCCTAACACTGTGTGTGAATGCACCTTTATAATCATTTAACAATTTAGATTCTTTGTTTGGCAAGCTATTTTCATCATGCCATTCATGATCTATGTATGAGTCATGTGCCTCTCATGTGTTTATAACAACCTATAACTTAGGTTCATGACTCACTCTTCATGCGCTTACTCCCTATAGCTCGACAAATGACAATAGCTCTTCTATCATCATATTTCATCAATCTGGAACTAGAATCAGTCCTATAATGACCACATCTTATATATAATTACAACATGTCTGTGCGTCTGTCCGATGACGGTTCCGCGTTTTAATGGACCCCGGGCGGAACCGGCCCGGACAGTCGGATTCCAAAAACTGGAACCGGCCCGGACAGTCGGATTCTGCCAGTGAATAGGTACCCTATCAAACTGGGTTTTTACTGCTGCATTTATGGGGCACCGGTGGCGGCGTGCTGCATTTTCTGGGGCAGGGGCAGGGGGGCAGGACAGGACAGGGCAGGGGGGCAGGGCAGGTGCAGGGGCAGGGCGGCCAGACAGGGCAGGGCAGGGGGGGGAGGGCAGGGCAGGGGCAGGGGAGGGGCAGGGCAGGGAGGGCAAGGCAGGGGGGGAGGGCAGGGCAGGGGAGGGGCAGGGGAGGGGCAGGGCAGGGCAGGGCAGACAGTAGAGCTTAACAGAGCGTTCAGGGTGGCTGGAGTGGCGTAGCCACGGGTTACCCACTACTCGTCACTATCGAAACCAAAAGTGAGTTTTAATAGTGAAGTATTTGAGTTTCCATAATTGTTTGTTTGCCTTAAGATCCTTTTTAATGTAAATGGCAAGGCCACTGTGTGACACACCCCTTGTTTAAGGAAGGCTGAAGTCATAGGCTTTCAGAACTTATCCTTTCATTAGCTCTTCTTTTACATTAGAATAAAACAATCCCTTTCTACTATGATGATATCATGAGTTTTTCTTCAGTCTCTTTGATGGCATGTTACTACTAACCATCTGTCATGGGTTCTCTGACTCTTCTGGTACCATAAATAGGGTAATCAGTAATCGAGATTCAGAGTGCCAATATAGAACCATGCCAAGTGGTAAGTAAGGTCAGCTCACTTTGAGCACTGTGTACCATAGAAGTGCAGAGTTAAGAGTTGAATAAGTAATTCATTCTGAAGATTCCGTGTGGAGCATGGAATATTCCCAAAAAGATTCTCCGTTTTCCTTCACAAAATGTTGTTCTTGTAGGGAAGGGGAAAATAAGAATTAATTAAAATTTTTTTTTTGGAGAATATCAACACATTTTCACAAATAATATAATTAGTGTGAAAGCTGCCAGCATATGGGTGTATTATAGAAATGATAGTCTGTGTGCACATGGTGGACAATATCCAGAAAGCAGTGTGCAAAGTTCTGAATTGCACAATGGTGCTATCAGATCAGTATTATGTACTATGGAATGGTCATGCATCTGCCCATTATGTTGGTTACGATGCCAAGTGAGTGTGCTAATAATGGGCAAGGGCAAAGACCATTCCATGACATTAAGGTCTGGGTTGGCCAACTCAACAATTTTTTTTATAAAGAAATCATGTTCAACAAACACATTTTGTTCACTATTACGAGTGAATGATGATCACTAGCAGTAGGTTATGTCATATAATGTGGTCAAGAAAATGCAATAATCTGCCAACCCAGACCTTAATGTGACCCAACACCCAACATTGGGTTATTGATCGCTAACCTGTTACATGAGCTGGGCTTTTTTTTTCCCGATTTTATGGTGAATCAACAATTGACAAGTACCCCAAGAAAGATTTCACATTAATTGATGACAATCTTTTTAAAAATTGTCCAAAAAATAGGAAAATGATTAAAAACCTAGCTCAAAAATGAAAAGATAGTCAAAATATGGCAATTTTTTCTTCAAGATTTTCTTTTTAAAAAATTGTTTAATAACAAAGAATTTGTAACAGTTATTCCTTTTTGGGGGGTTGCCAAGTGCTGAGAATTGGCCAAAAAGAAAACTCTTGTTCAAACTGAGTTACGGAGGACCACCAATGCATCATCCATTGAAAACCTGATTTTACCCAAGGTGGAATATCCTGTAAATCCTCCTACTTCTCACTCACAATACCTAGGTAATTTTATATATTAATTCAGTAAGTCTGTGACAGTTTGTCGAGGTCCTGGTTTTCGAGGTCCTGAAACCAGATCACAAAAACTATTCAAGACCTCGAGTTCTTATTTTTTACTTTTATTTTTATGTTCGTTTTTGCGCAGCAACTGCCGTCGTCGATGGGGGAGATATTTTTGGGATTTAGAAGGTGGGTGAGGAGATTTGGGTGTGTTTTTTTGGGGTTAAGGGTTTAGGAGGGTTATGATTTTTATTTTTTTCATGGAGGGGGGGAGGGGGTGGGGGTGGGGTTATAGGGGTCTTAATAGGTGAAAGTGATCCGGAGTGAGAAATGCGAAGGACTAGGTGGGGGGATCGACGGGGTGCATTATGCATCGGGTTTCACACTAATACTTAGGTAATTCCCTAACTTAGTAAGTAAGATTCGTTATGCATGTGGATGGTTAGTATAGGCAATATTGGATGGGTGGGTGGATGCTTTTTCATTAGAAAAACAGTTAAAGCCAAAAGCAAAGGTTACTAATGAAATCAAACACCCACCCAACATTGGTTAATAGTTAATAAATAGCTAACCACCATGGTTAGGTAATGGATAATGTTATGGATGACATTTTCTTAATGAGTTGAGCACTTGGTCACATGTGTCGGACATCCATAGTTTTGGAACATGGATGAAGTAGGATGATAATTTCGTAACCCACTTTTAATTGCCATGGTGAGAGTCTCTATCTTGGCCTCTATGCGCAAGTGGGATGAAAATCCTTCCACACCCTTAATAAATCCCAACCCTTGTAAACCCTAAAACAATGATCCACACATCCACACTTCCATGTAGCCTTCTATGTTTCAAAACAATTTCCATGACCCCAATGCCCATGGATCATGCATTGTTACCCATTCCAATAAACCATGCAACTAACCCATGTTCACCAATTCCTAAATTATTTCAAGTTTTTAAGGTTTTTGTGTAGGGTTAAACTCTAGGGTGGGGACCTTCCCCAAATCAGGGGCCTAGGATAACACAGTAGCTGGATCTGGCCTCACATGGCACTTGCCTTATTGGGCTTGTCATATTCCAAGGTGGAATGAGCCCATTCCATAGTATGTAAAGGAGGAGGCAAACATTATCATGAACCATAACATATGTAGATCATGAGGGTTTAGGGTTTAGGCAGGGGAGTGTTGTGGCTTTTTAAAGCCACCTATATATATATGTTTCCATTCACTAAACTCTTAAGTTCAAAGGCCTAATGTATTCATGTTTTGATGAGATTTTATTCATTTGTAATAATTGATTTTATTCATCCGAAGTTGTCTTGATTCTTATTTTGAGGTTAAAAAAATTGGACACTCATTTATTCTCATGTTTTTTTTATCTTGATTTTCTGATGGTTTTGCTCATGCGCCACATTCATTGTAAATAATTATAAAAGTTTTAAAGAAATGCCTATTGATGCACCTTGTTTGTTTGTTTAATAATGTGTTGCCATAATAATGTAGGTGAAGTTTTTGTAGAGCCACAAATGATTTACACTAATATTAATCCACTTACTTTCAACATGTTTTCAGATTTTTTTTGATCTTCAATTGTTTAAATTTGAAGAATAACTAATCTCAGCAATCACATGATTCACAATAACATAATTTCCCCCCAATATATAGACATGTCACAATGTATTCCAAGGCTACTCTTCTTGCAATTTAGTGTCATTTTAAAGAACAAGTATTATTTCAATATGCCATCCACACATTGAGACTACTTGTCCTTTGATGTTCATTAGACATTGAATAATTGTATATTTCCTAGTTTGTGGATATCTTCAAAAGTGAGTACAATTAGTTCAACTTCAAATGTTTTCTAAACCCAAACCCCATTCATAGAGAGTAAAATAGGACCAATGTTTGGAAAGTAACATAGACCATGAAGTTGCAAGATTGTGACTTTGGGAACAAAAATTAGTATATTAAGCAAAACTTGGCAATTGCATAAAATTAATGAATAACATGTTTTTTTCTACATTAAAAAAGGAAAAGTAAATCTTTAGGATAATATTCAATTGTATGTGGTAAAAAATGGTTGTATTTTTTTTCCCTCCAAGGCTGAAGTTCATGTATAGCAATGCTTACCCCCTTAAGTGTTATGCTTTCAATTTTTGCCAAACACATATTGGACCTAAAATGTCAATGTTTTTCTTTTGGAAATCATTCAAATCCACTAACATATCATCTTAATTGCAACAACTAAACTAGCTTGAATAAGAGGTTTGGAATTGGTTAAATTAACTTTCACATAAGTTTGTTCCACCTTTATTTGGGGGTTGTGGGCAGCAGGTGGGATCCAATTGTTAGATAAATATAAGACATCAACAAGCATGATAAAAGGCTATAAAAACTGATACATAGTTTCAAACATGGGTTTTTTATTTAATTTAAAAATTTTCATTTTTGTGACATAAAAAATTTGGCAGAAATTCCCTCAAATAGAAAAAATAGTTGAATTTTCACTAAAAAATCAAATAAAAATCCAGACATTTCCCAAATTTCTGGTTGGAAAGGAAACATTTCAAATAAAATTTAAATCATTGGTTTCAACAAGTAACACGATGCATCCATACATAGGTGTTTAGCATATTCATCTTGAAGTTTCTATGCTTTTGAAATATTGCAATCAATGCAATTGGGAGCGTAACAAGCTTTATGACCATGTGAAATTTGACTAAATGGAAATGGAAAAAAGTACCATATGAACCAATCCCCATGTTTCAACATAAGTCTATTTGATGGACATACATCACATGACATAACACCTTAGACTTTAATTATGATCCCACATTATGATCATTGGTCACAATTATGACTAGATTATGCAAATCCAAGTTTGTGAAATATATTAATCAACAAAAGCTGCCTATATATACACAAAAATTAATTATAATCAATGAAAATGAAAGATTCAATTTGTCATCAACCAATAATATGGTAGCCATCAAATGGAACATCTAAGGCATAATGTCCGGAATCACCCCACATGATAAAAATTAAAAAATTCTTTTTTGGGGAAAAGAATCAAAATCCACAAAAAAATTTATTGGACTTTTAAAAAATTTGTACACAGAAATAATTATCATTCTTGGCATGTAAGTTGATGCTCATGGGGAACCATGGAACATGTGAAGATCGATGTGTTGGGATTTCCAACTCCAAGTTAAAAAAACATGGTGAGGTAGTAGTGGTAGGATTTTAGCTTGTAAATTGATTTATTTTGTGATAGGACTCTTGACAAACCCTATCACCCCATGGGTGTACTCAGACATATGTTGGGAATACAAGGGCTGCTACCAATTATTTTTCCAAAAAAGAAATGAATGTTGATGTTCCATGTAAGTAGAATTTGCATACCCATCAAGCCAATGGATTTCCTTGCAATTTTTTGGAATCCATACAAGATTGTGTACTATGGACAAATAACAATTTGCATATGTAAAATTTGGATACCCTTATAATGTGTATTTTATTTATAGGAATTGCACATGAATATACATAAGAATGTGTATACTTTCATACTTTGGCCAAAGCTTGAATCCTTATAACATCTTATAATTACACCACAAATCAAGCTTACATAGGTCCCATCACATATTGCATATGAAATTTGAAATAAATGAAACAAGCATTTGAGGCTAAGTTGCATTTTTTCCCAAAACATGGATAGTGAGACTCATGCTAGGATAAACAAGTTACAATCACACACATCGTGTATACATTCACCTACCATCATCACAATTGAAGCTTCCATGGATCATGACAACAATGGTTTTCTTGAAAAATAACAAATACTTAGCCATTATCTAAATGTGTGCAACTAGTGAAATATAGTAGGAGCCTTTTCATTGATTTTTCAAAAAAATTAAAGTTGCTGTTTAATTAACTATTTAAGCCGTTGTGCATTTTTTGTGTTCTGATAAATGCAATGTTAAATATTGGTTAGCATGCAAGGGACACAAAATGTTTATCCTATTTTTGGAATAATTAATTCAAAAATTTAAAAAATCAACAACACAAAATCTCATATACTAATTTGATTTCAAAGTTTACATTGAAAATTAATAAAATATTGGAAATTTCATTTGTTAGTATTGCAACATGCATCGCAACAAGTTTTGAATCGAGCGTACTATTATCTAGAGTTGGATTCTTCATGCTTTCTTCATTGTCCTTGTCCAGCGTTGGATTCTTCATGCTTTCTTCATCGTCCTTCTCCAGCTCCCTCTTGCAAGGAGCGCTCATCTGTTTTTCCCTTTTGCTTACTAGTTCTGTGGCTGGTTTCTTTTGTGGGGCAAATTAGTTTGTAGTGGTAGTTTTTAGAAGGATTTTTCAATTATGCAGATCGTCGTTAAGAACTCCCAAGAAGTCGCCTACTCTCATGACGCTTGAGGTGGAGAGCTCTAACACCATTGATGAGCTGAAGTCCCAAATTTCTGATAAGCTACACGTCCCTGTTGATCAACTAAGGCTGTTTTACCGTAGCAAATAGTTGTCGGACAAGTTGACTGTGGGGGACTACAACATTCACGAAGATGCTGTAATTTACGTCCTGTTCCGAATCCGTGGAGGTATACAAAATTTCGTCAACACCTCAATTTGAGAAATGCTCAACTCAAAGGGCCTTACTTGGAATAAAAACCTAATTAGTTCAGATTTTGAAGACCACATTACACCAAAAAGCTGGGCCTTTACATTGCCTTGTACCCAAATATGCCAGGGTGGTAAATGCTACTAATAAAATGCAAAAACATTTTATGCCATGTAACATGCCATTGAACTACATTTTGAAATGATGGCTAGGTGGATATGCCGGCAGACCACACCCAGGGGAGGAGCCATCAGAGCAGAGTGATCCAACGCCAAATACTCAAAAGCCACGTTGCTGCTGTGTGTTATAGGGTGGTATGGCATCATCTGACCTTGTTGCTTGCTTGAAGTATGTGTGATGTAATCCTGGGATCCCTACAATTGTTGTTTGCTTGCTTTGTGGGTTTTGGGAATTTTTGAGGTTTTCAAAAACAACATGATTGTAATAAATAGCTAGGCATTTTCTTTTGAGAGTGCCTCTCAACCATTTGATGCTTCAGCCTTTCATCACTCTGGCTTGCATGCAGGGTTCTGTTTTCAGGAGTCACATTGTTGCTGTTGCTGTCCTTGGAGCACAGAGTTGCCATTGCTTTGGATATCAGGTGGATGATGTTTTTTCTGTTGCATCATAGTAATTTGTCATTTCCTGCTGCTGCCCTTACAAATGCTGTGAGTGACCCTTCTGCCCCAACTGTTGCTTTCCTTATCCCTCACATGTCCTCACACTGGCACATACTCCCTTGCCCAGTGCAGCTTGTTTTTCTGACATATCTTCTTGCTGCTGACTTCTTCCCTGTCAGAGGGTTTAAAGCCAGGTTCCATGCTGCTAAGCTTTTCTAGTAAGAGAAACAATTGAGTCAGTCTTTTCAACATTCTAGGCACACTCTGCCTTTGTACTTCATTGTTTGTCATCTTGGATGCTTTGAATGATGCTTCTCTTGAATAGCACTAGAGCATAATGCTGTGTCTCCAAACCCCAATTTTCCTAGCCCATTCCTCCATTGTTCCCTTAATCCCTCACCCCTTATCACCTTTGCTCTGTTCATAGCAAGAAAAGTGGCCATGTTTTCCTTTTGTGCAGTGAGGACAGATGTGAATAAGTCCTCCCTTCAACGGCCCTCCCAGTCCCCTTCTGACATCTGGCATTTCCCATTCCTTGATCCCAATCCTAAGCAAACTAGGCATGGATGCATCAATTTCAGCAGGGAGCCCTCAACGTTCGCCTTGACACTGAACTGTCAGACATGGAATCTGCATCCTGGAAGCCCAGTGCGCTTCCAATCCAGCTTGTAAACCTCAAATGCAAGTCCCTTAAATATCATAGCATTTTCAAGCCAAGACCACTTTGCAATTGCTGTCTACCACTAAAATGCCTATGCTCTTGTGTGGAACCAATCCTCTCAAGAAAAGCAGCAAGGACTGAGATCTCTCAAGGAATATGTATCTATGAAATTGCAGAAAAATCTCCACAATAACAATTTAAAGGTAATGTGACAATGAGTGCAGTCATAAGCTTATGAAAGTTGCTCACAAAGTGTCAAACCATCAGTTTCATCATGAATACCAGTGACAAGCTGCCATGACTACCCACTGACTTCAACGACTCCCAACAGTGGTTGTAGAGAAAAGTATAGTAATCAGTCCAAAATCTTACACAATCCATTATACAAACATCTGGGTCATCAGTTTCCATTGCATTTCTGAAAGCAATGGCAAGATTTAGTCATGATGTTGGCTAGCACTTCAAGAGACATAGCTAATTAAAAAAGTCAAGAGTATCACCCTTCAAGCTGCAACAAGCTTGTAAGGATAGACTTCGTTTCATTGTAGAGAGACCTGCATGGAGGGTAGTGGTTGGGGCCTCCTTCACCCTGCACATATTCTTAAGCATACCACTGGTGACTACTTGGAATGCAGAAAATCTGCTAAAGCCACTGAAGAGCTAGCAATGATGAGCTGCCATGACTATGCACTGACTTCATCAAGGAAGCTGAATTTTATTACCAAGTTCCCACGCAAGAATGTGGTAGTCCAGGCAGAGCCACAAGCAGTTAGAGGTACCTTTTCAGGGCCAACACAAGAAGGTACCTAACTCGCCAACAATGAAATATAAGCGATGCAAAATCCATAAAGGATGCGTGGTGAGTTCCCAGGACTAGATTTACTTTTCAACTGGGTGGGAAATGAGGCCCCATTCTATCAGACCCAATGACAGCTATGTAAGTCTGAATACATGTGCCAAGGGTTATAAAGGTGGCTGCAAAGATAGATATCACATACCATGGCCTCGAACAAAACGTCTCATAAAATTCAGTCTTTCTGGAATTGCAATGCTGGTTGATGGCTTCTGTAATTAGATGAATAGATTGTGATTGACCGTCAAACCACAAGTCTCTGGTTAACCTGTTCCAGGCTTCACACACCTCTGCTTCATTGCCAAGAAAGTTGACAATGACACCACAATTGACGAGTAGTTTCACATCCTCTGGCCCACTGATGAGGGTTTTCATGAATTGTAGGTAGGCTGAAAATTCACAGAAACTCTTTTCCAAGTACATGTCTTCATGTACTGCAAGATTCCGAAACAAAACTTCTGTAATCTGTGATATGGTTATGGCAGGTACACATAGGCATCTGTGCTCGAATAAAAGCTTCTCCAATGGGCCACCAACTGCTTTGATTTGAATGCCAGCTGCTTTTAGATTTGTTGCACACTATATGTGGACAATGCCTTGCACATAAGCTTGTTTGGAAAAAGATGTGGGGCCACATAGCACATGATAAACA
Organism: Sphagnum tenellum; assembly: GCA_963921925.1. NCBI lineage: Eukaryota > Viridiplantae > Streptophyta > Sphagnopsida > Sphagnales > Sphagnaceae > Sphagnum > Sphagnum tenellum. The sequence goes on along the minus strand of OY998147.1, from coordinate 20,929,101 downwards.
CAGTCCAAGATATGGGCACAATTACCCAATGTGTCAGCTAATTTGTCTTTTGGGTAGGTTGACCGAAAATATTGCTCAAATTGCTGACGCTCTAACCATCCTGTAAACGGCCATACCAGATTAATTGCAGTCAACAACACCCTATGCAAAAGTGCAATTTCCTTGAAGGGACCATCCACTGGAGCACTTGGTGTCATTGGCAGGTCAATTAAATTTTTGGCAGCCTTCTTCAGTAGAGCCAGTGGGATCTGATTTTCTACCAAGAAAATGTCAAGCTTCATGGCTCTGAGTCTGAGTCTAACAAGTGGCCTATCAAGAATAGACCTGAGGGCAAGGTTGATGAGTATATATCCTGGACGCCCACCAAGTTCATCTCTTGGAGGCTGAGCAAGATGTACAATAAGGACTAGAGCATCTAAGACTAGTGAGCTCTTCACCTCAATCTTGTTGAAGGAGTTGGGAGGATGATCTAGACCATACAATCTCAATAGGCTGACAAGATAGTTATGATCCACAACATCATCACAGAAATCATTCCAGGGTGCTTCATTTGCTAGCCCAAATGCTTCCCGTATGGAAGTCTTCAAATCCTCTGCTGCACTAGTGGTTTCACGATTGTGGAGGCCAAGTTGCCATTCTATTGGAGTGAATTGATCTGGAGGTTTTCGCATGTACCTGGGAACCTTCAAAATGAGAACCTTATTTTGAGCAAGCTCCAATTGAACTTCAGGAACCCTACTCGACCCCACACGAGATTCACCATGAGACATGAGACCCCTCTTGATGCCTTCAAGAACCCAGTTCCTGCAAGGTTTAAAGGTAGTGTTCTGAATGCCAGAGTTATTATCGTGCTTGGCTGAACGCTATGACCAAAGCATACAAGGGATATCATTCACCCAGATGACTATCTGAGAATTGCATATTGCCCAGGAGATAGAATCTTAAGCCCTAAACGCTAAACCTTTGAGAAGTCCAAGGAGGTAGAAAGGTAGGGGTGACTAATGCAAATTTCATACAATCCTAGAGGCTCATTGGCTTCAATATTACTTTGTTGTTTCTGAGAGAACCTTGTGCTGAAATGGTCACCTCTAGTAATCAAGCGCGTAAGAGAAAAGAAATGTCAAGTCTCACCAGAATCCACAGAAGTGGTTGCAGCGTGGATCATGAGTTGGGAGGCAGTTGCTTTTGCCTTTTGCCTTCAAATAGTAAACCTTGATGATTTCGTGAGATCAGCGTGAATATGATCCAGAGAGAAAGTGAAAGCAAAGTCATCAACGAGTTCCATGACACCCCATAACGCATTCGACCGTTTGAGCGGAGCACACTTGAAACAAATGCAGAACTTTGAAGCTATCGAGAGCTTCAAGAGTTTCCACGCTCTCGGGGGTGTCGGGGGCGATGGGGTTGCGTACTGGGACTGACCAACTAGTAGAACTCGCCAGGGCTTTTTGTTTTTTGCAAATTGTTTTTCAAAGTGGGGGAAATGAGTGTTTTTTGTGTTTTCTAGTCGCCAAATTTGGAATTGTTTTTTGAAATTCGCCAGATTCTATCCTAAGTCCCAGCAGGTAGCCAAAAATATAGAAGGAAGCTAGATTCTTTAATGTTTTTTTTATATTTTCAGATTGTCAAATCTGGCTAAATCATCTTATGGGTGATTGCCACTTTGGGTACATCACAAAATTGGGAAAAAAAAAGAAAAACCCTAAGTATGAGGTAGAATACAATTTATGTGTGGCATGTTTCCTAACATAAAGGGATTTTGGTGGCCTTATTTTTTTGCTTATAAATAGGCCTATATTGACGTTTGTGTATTTGCCAACTCCAGTTTGCCAAATTAGGACATTGCCCAATTCTCAAGGCAACAATACCAGGTCAGCATTCCCAAATTGGCAACTCAACACAACAGCGCCAGGTCGGCATTCCCAAATTGGCAACTCAACACAACAGCGCCAGGTCGGCATTCACAAATTGGCAACTCAACACAACAGCGCCAGGTCGGCATTCCCAAATTGCCAACTCAACACAACAGCGCCAGTTTGGCACTCCCAAATTGCCAACTCAGCAGTACTATTTTGCCCAACTGCCAAGTCCACTTCACCGCTGTGGACTGCCCAAATGAGCTTCAAGCTGCCCACAAATTATATATTCTCAGCTCCATACTGAAATCCAAGTATAAGAATGTAAATTTAATTTAATTTTTTTTCCCCTCATTTTTGGTTATTGAAACCCTCACAGCTCACTTCATTTTGAAATTCTAATTGCAATTGCAATTTAGGGGAAATTTCCCCAGTAAAAAAAGAAAAAAAGAAAACATTGGTGATGATAATCCATAAGTGGGGTTTTTTTTTTTTTTTTTTCCCAATTTTTTCAGTTAGGTGCCCCATCAGTGGACTTTGTCAAATTTGGCTATAAGTTAGAGAGGAAAGTTTAAATTTTTTTGGAACCCTGCTATATTTTTGCGACATGCTACAACATAGTGTAAATATGGCGATTGCAAAACTGTTATCCTGGGGGGGGGGGGGGGGGGAACACATTTCTACGATTTTCATTTTTTTGGGCTGCCAGGTGGCAAAATTTAGCCCCAAAAAAACCCCTGTCCATAAGACAATTTAGCCAAATTTGGTTAATCAAAATGTGAAAATAAAGAATGTAATCATCCTTTTAGTTTGTTGGCTAGTTGCTGGAACCTGATTTTGAATATGGAAACTTTATATTTGTATATTCTCTCAAATCTGGCAATCCAAAATCCAAAAAAAAAATTGATTTTTCACATTTCTGAAAAAATAATTCACACTGAATGGCAAAAAAATTTGCGAAAAGAAAAGAAAAAAACATTAATTTGGAGGGCACCTTGAATATCCTTCTTGGAAAAGAGGACAAATTTTCTAAGGTAGGGTGGTAGCTTACACCCACCTATTATGTTCCTAAATTTTAGGGGGGAATTTACATATGCTTAGGGGGGGGCAAAACAAATATTTCACACAATGGGTGTATTAGTGTACCCACATAACACACCCTAAACATCCTCAAAACATTCTCATTTCATTTAAATGCTACACTTTAAATTAGGCCCCCCCCCCCCCCCCCCCCCCCCCCCCCCCAAAAAAAAACCATCCTTTCAAAAGCTACCCAATAATCCCATCAAAAAGACTATAATCATAAAATTGAGGGGAAAAAATTAGAAACACCACTTATGAAGTTATGATGTAAATTTCTTAGATTATTTAGTAGCTTTTGTTCTCTTTGTTTTTCAGGGCTCAATTTCCTTGTATGTGTTTTCTGGGGAAGAAATCGGAGAAAAAAAAAGAGGCAGTAGTAACGGGTGATGATGATAGTTCTTGATGATCGAGGGAAATTTTGACCCGCGGAGTTTGGAGGAGAATTGGACATGGCTTTGCAGCTGGCGAGTAGCGTGGGGCAACAGAGAGTGGTGCAGAGCAGCAGTGAGGATGACAGACGAGAGACACTGCCGCTGCTGCAATCCACATGGTCAGACTGGGATGGGACTGGGGTTGTCGACGAGGTTAGGTTTAGAGTTTTGGTGAACTGGGAGGAGGAGGAGGAGGAGGAAGAGGAGACCAGGAATCAGAAATTGCCGGTTTCTGTCAGAGGCATGACATGTGCAGCATGCTCTACCTCAGTGGAGATGGCACTCGAGCGGCTGCCTGCAGTCATGACTGCAGCTGTCACATTGATTCAGGAGAATGCCGAGATTTTGTAATACCCAGCACTTCTTAACGGGGGTGGATTTCCCTTTGTCGGTTTCTCGAACCCTGGGTTCTAGGCTCCCTTTTTTGCATGCTAATAATATTGCTCTGTGTGGTAGCCAGTAGCCAGTGCCATTCAATTTTGTATTCTGTTGCTACCTTGTGTGGGACCTGCATTCAATGGTGAATGCATGCGGTCAGTATCCTGTCACATAATTTTGTTTCGAGTTGTCGCCATTGTCGACAATGCTACCAGGTTGCCGTCTGTTGCATTTGTCTCTTCTGAAGCTGATCATTGAGAGAAGAGGTTCAAAAAAGTGTTCACAAGAGGTTTGGGTTTAGGGTTGCCATCCCGGATCTTTCACAGTATGATGTGTCCCACAGCTCACCAACAGCAAGCAAGCATCAGAGCAATTTACTCTTGTATCCCATAATCACAGTAACAGGTACCACATCCATTGCTTATCAGTTTCAATAAACTTTACTGGAGGTTGTATGCATGCATGTGTGTAAACAAGAAGAGGACATTGTGGAGGCTATAGAAGATACAGGATTTGATCTGGAGATAACCTTGAATGCAGCTTTACCTAGCTTTCTATAGCTGCTGCTCCTTCAAGCAATAAAATGGTTTGGCAGTTTTGAATCAGAGGGATAACTTGTGCTGCTTGTGTCATTCTATAGAGACTGTTTGAGGAGACTACCAGGGATAGCTTGTGCATCTGTCACGTTGACCACTGAGATTGGTGAAGTGGAATTTGATCCCAGGTTGATAGACCAACAAGTGATTATCAGCACCACTGACGACACAGGGTTTGATGCTGCCTTAGTGGACAGCCCTCAGAGGGCCAAGATCGCCTTTCTGGTGAAGGTTATGAACAATTATGTGGACAGGAAGAGTGTTGAAGAGGTACTTTGTGACCTGAAGGGTGTATGAGAATTTACACTTAGTGCCATGGCCAGAAAGGTGGAGACATCCATAGATTCAGAAGTGACTGGTCTGAGGGCTGTTGCTGATGCAGTGGAGAACAGTGGAGCTGACTGCTACAAAGTGGTCTTGCCCAACCCCTACACATGAGTTTCGTCTGATTATGGTGCAGAGGTTGGGCACATGTATCAGCTGTTCCTGTGGAGTTGTGCTTTCAGTGTGAGATCCATTACCATTTGATGTGTTTTCCTTGATGAGGACATTATACATCAATTTTTTTCCAAGTGCGGAATGATTTCTTTTGGTCTGCCCAAAATTTTGTCCCAGAAAATCAGACTGCCCCCATGTGTGTGTGTGTTTTTTTTTCTTTGTTTCCATAGGCTGCTACCTAGGGCTCCCTACCTCTTCCCTTCATTCTCTCTCTTCATAATTTTTTTGCACTTGATGGGTGTGTGAAGCTTGAGATGAGCCTTTTCAAAATTCAGGCTAACCCCTAAATTCATTTTGGAGCATGTTGAGAGCATATTGAAAGGTCTTGACACTTGGCTACAAATTTCAGGAAGCTTGACCATACAAGTGTAATGAACTAATTTTTGCAGAAATCATACAATTTGTGACCATTGAAGCAATAACATCACAAGATGAAGCACCAGACCTCCATCCATGGCTACAAGCTGAAAGAAGAAGGCAAATAAAGGTGATATCATTTGGCTCTTCACCAACTAGTTCCCTCGCAAACACATCAAACTCCAAACCACTTTGAATCGGGATAAAATACAAAATTATGATACGTCATGTTTTCCATCTAAAATATCATTAAAAAGTTTATTGGAAACATCCAAGTGTTGGTTTAAGGAGTAACTTTCTTGGACGAAAAAAAAGTAAACTATTCACATTATATGCAGATTTCAAGATTTCAGAGAATTATATTCATCCATTTCAAGAAGTGCGAGGATAATAAGCATTAGATTGTTCAAAGAGGGCATGCTAAGTGCCAAAGAACAATCTCACACAAGCAATCTGAGACCATAACACAAGACAATTCTCTCACAATTTAGGTTAATTATCCTTGAAGGGCTAAGGGATCACCCCCAACACTTACCCAAACAACACCTGTCCTTCCCCCAATTCACCTGAACTTGACATGATCAATGTTTGAAATCCTAGGCCAATGCCCTTGATAGACTCCCTAGATTCCTTAGACATGGCCAAAATTTGTGGATGACATCCCCATACTCTTTCCATCATCCCTCACATCCATTTCATATATACGCCCAACATTTTCAATATGGTCATTGTTGTTAAGACAATTTTTAACATCACGCCTAGTTTTCAAAACTATCCAAGATGTCCCTATGCCAATAAATCTTTGTTTCTCCATACAATCACTTTGCCATACTCTAAATAGATGTCATCCATGCTCAAACCTAACATGTCCATGTACCAACTGAAAAAAATGTACATAAAGTTTTTCATGTCAAAATGGACATAAATATTTTTCACATTTATACATTAATAAAAAAATTTAGGGAACCTGACCATGGATGTTTCATCTCACATTGCTCATTTCATGCAAAGAGATAGTTGGCACCTCTGAAAAATTGAAAACATTGACAAAATTGAACTTGAATATCCAATGATCTCAAATGTGATACAACACATAATCCCATAACATGCACCGATTAACAATGATTGTTTTTAACACAATGACTTTTCCAAAAACCAAATCTCAAATATTCGCATTTTTATACAAAAGTGGTCCACTTCACCTACTCTTGAAAGGATTAATTTTCATCTCTTTCAAAATTAATTAGGAGTTAAAACTCACTTTTGGTTTCAATTTTGACATGGTCATTATAGCACTGATTCTAGTTCCAAATTGATGAGATATGAGGATAGGAGAGCTACTATCATCTGGAGAGCTATAGGGAGTAAGCTCATGAAGAGTGAGTCATGAACCGAAGTTATAAGTTATAACACATGAGAGGCACACGAGTCATGTATTGGCCCAGCTTTTTGCTGTAATGTGGTCTTCAAAATGTCTGACGTGTTTATGCCACGTAAGGCTCTTCGAGTTGAACATTTTCAAAATTAAGGCCCCAATTTTAGTTTCCACCTCGCGGCAAGCCCTTGTTTGAGGAGCCCCACTCTGTAGTTCTTATCTTACACATAAAAATTTGTTGATTTTTGGGCTTTGTATTTTAGGGCAATTGCGGGGCACAATTTTTCTTGGTTATGACCGTTGCCCATAGGACGAGAACGACGGGTTTAGGGTTTACTAAACTCTTGAAGCTCTCGAGAGCTTCAAAGTTCTGCATTTGTTTCAAGTGTGCTCCGCTCAAACGGTCGAATGCGTAATGGGGTGTCATGGAACTCGTTGATGACTTTGCTTTCACTTTCTCTCTGGATCATATTCACGCTGATCTCACGAATCCATCAAGGTTTACTATTTGAAGGCAAAAGGCAAAAGCAACTGCCTCCCAACTCATGATCCACGCTGCAACCACTTCTGTGGATTCTGGTGAGACTTGACATTTCTTTTCTCTTATGCGCTTGATTACAAGAGGTGACCATTTCAGCACAAGGTTCTTTCAGAGACAACAAAGTAATATTGAAGCCAATTAGCCTCTAGGATTGTATGAAATTTGCATTAGTCACCCCTACGTTTCTACCTCCTTGGACTTCTCAAAGGTTTAGCGTTTAGGGCTTAGATTCTATCTCCTGCGCGTTTGCAATATGCTATTCTTAGATAATCATCTGGGCGAATGATATCTCTTGTACGCTTTGGTCATAGCGTTCAGCCAAGCACGATAACAACTCTGGGATTTAGAACATTGCCTTTAAACCTTGTAGGAACTGAGTTCTTGAAAGCATCAAGAGGGGTCTCATGTCTCATGGTGAAGCTCGTGTGGGGTCGAGTGGGGTTCCTGAAGTTCAACTGGAGGTTGATCCTGCAATTCCTGAAGTTCAATCGGAGGTTGCTCAAAATAAGGTTCTCATTTTGAAGGTTCCCAGGTACATGCGAGAACCTCCAGATCAATTCACTCCAATAGAATGGCGACTTGGCCTCCACAATCGTGAAATCACTAGTGCAGCAGAGGATTTGAAGACTTCCATACGGGAAGCATTTGTGCTAGCAAATGAAGCACCCTGGAATGATTTCTGTGATGATGTTGTGGATCATATCTATCGTGTGAGCCTATTGAGATTGTATGGTCTAGATCATCCTCCCAACCCCTTCAACGAGGTTGAGGTGAAGAGCTCACTAGTCTTAGATGCTCTAGTCCTTATTGTACGTCTTGCTCAGCCTCCAAGAGATGAACTTGGTGGGCGTCCAGGATATATATTCATCAACCCTTCCCTCAGGTCTATTCTTGATAGGCCACTTGTTAGACTCAGACTCAGAGCCATGAAGCTTGACATTTTCTTGGTAGAAATCAAATCCCATTGGCTCTACTGAAGAAGGCTGCCAAAAATTTAATTGACCTGCCAATGACACCAAGTGCTCTAGTGGATGGTCCCTTCAGGGAAATTGCACTTTTGCACAGGGTGTTGTTGACTGCAATTAATCTGGTATGGCCGTTTACAGGAGAGTTAGAGCGTCAGCAATTTGAGCAATATTTTCGGTCAACCTACCCAAAAGACAAATTAGCTGACACATTGGGTAATTGTGCCCATATCTTGGACTGTGTTTATCATGTGCTATGTGGCCCTACATTTTTTTCCAAACGAGCTTATGTGCAAGACATTGTCCACATACAATGTGCAACAAATTTGAAAGCAACTGGCATTCAGATCAAAGCAGTTGCTGGCCCATTGGAGAAGCTTTCATTCGAGCACAGATGCCTATGTGTACCTGCCATAACCATATCACAGATTACAGAAGTTTTGTTTCGGAATCTTGCAGTACATGAAGACATGAACTTGGAAATGAGTTCCTATGAATTCTCAGCCTACCTACAACTCATGAAAAACCTCATCAGTGGGCCAGAGGATATGAAACTACTCGTCAATTGTGGTGTCATTGTCAACTTTCTTGGCAATGAAGCAGAGGTGTGTGAAGCCTGGAACAGGTTAACCAGAGACTTGTGGTTTGACGGTCAATCACAATCTATTCATCTAATTGCAGAAGCCATCAACCAGCACTGCAATTCCAGAAATCCCCAAAAGACTGAAATTTATGAGAGGTTTTGTTCGAGGCCATGGTATGTGATATCTATCATTGCAGCCACCCTTATAACCCTTGGCACATGTATTCAGACTTACATAGCTGTCATTGGTTCTGATAGAATGGGGCCTCATTTCCCACCCAGGTGAAAAGTAAATCTAGTCCTGGGAGCTCACCACTCATAATTTATGGATTTTGCATCGCTTATATTTCATTGTTGGCGAGTTAGGTACCTTCTTGTGTTGGCCCTGAAAAGCTACCTTGAACTCCTTGTGGCTCTGCCTGGGCTACCACATTTTTGCATGGGAACTTGGTAATAAAATTCAGCTTCCTTGATGAAGTCAGTGCATAGTCATGGCAGCTCATCACCGCTATCTCTTCAGTGGCTTTAGCAGATGTTCTGCATTCCAAGTAGTCACCAGTGGTGTGCTTAAGAATATGTGCAGGGTGAAGGAGGCCCCAACCACTACCCTCCATGCAGGTCTCTCTACAATGAAACGAAGTCTATCCTTACAAGCTTGTTGCAGCTTGAAGGATGATACTCTTGACTTTTTTAATTAGCTATGTCTCTTGAGTGCTAGCCAACATCTTGCCATTGCTTTCACAAATGCAGCAGAAACTGATGACCTAGGTGTTTGTGTAATGGATTGTGTAAGATTTTGGACTGATTACTATACTTTTCTCTACAACCACTGTTGGGAGTTGTTGAAGTCAGTGGGTAGTCATGGCAGCTTGTCACTGGTATTCATGATGAAACTGATGGTTTGACACTTTGTGAGCAACTTTCATAAGCTTATGACTGCACTCATTGTCACATTACCTTTAAATTGTTATTGTGGAGATTTCTCTGCAATTTCATAGATATATATTCCTTGAGAGATCTCAGTCCTTGCTGCTTTTCTTGAAAGGATTGGTTCCACAGAAGAGCATAGGCATTTTAGTGGTAGACAGCAATTGCAAAGTGGTCTTGGCTTGAAAATGCCATGGTATTTAAGGAACTTGCATTTGAAGTTCACATGCTGGATTGGAAGAGCATTGGTCTTCCAGGATGCAGATTCCATGTCTGACAGTCCAGTGTCAAGGCGAACCTTGAGGGCTCCCTGCTGAAATTGATACATCCATCCCTAGTTTGCTTAGAATTGGGATCAAGGAATGGGAAATGCCAAATGTCAGAAGGGACTGGGCGGGCCATTGAGGGGTGCATAATTCACATGTGTCATCACTGCACAAAAGGAAAACATGGCCACTTTCTTGCAATGAACAGAGCAAAGGTGATAAGGGGTGAGAGATTAAGGGAACAATGGAGGAATGGGCTAGGAAAATTGGGGTTTGGAAACAAAGCATAATGTGCTATTCAAGAGAGGCATCATTCAAGGCATCCAAGATAACAAACATCAATAGACAAAAGCAGAGTGTGCCTAGAACATTGAAAAGAGTGTGACTCAATTGTTTCTCTTACTAGACAAGCTTAAGAGCATGCAACCTGGCTTTAAACCCTCTGACAGGGAAAAAGTTAGCATCAATTGGCAAGAAGATATGCCAGAAAAACAAGCTGCACTGGACAAGGGAGTAGGGACCAGTGTGAGAACATATGAGCCTTAAGGAAAACAACATTTGGGGCAGAAGGGTCACTCACAACACTCGTAAGGGCATCAGTGGGAAATTGCAAATTACTATGATGCAGCAGAAAAAACATCATCCACCTGATATCCAAAGCAATGGCAACTCTGTGCTCCAAGGACCACAACATCAACAGTGTGACTCCTGAAAACAGAACCTTGCATGCAAGTCAGAGTGATCAAAGGCTGAAGCATCAAATGGTTGAGAGGCACTCTCAAAAGCAAATGCCTAGCTATTTATTACAATCATGTTGTTTTTGAAAACCTCAAAAATTCCCAAAACCCACAAGGCAAGCAAACAACAATTGTAGGTATGCCAGGATTACATCGCACATACTTCAAGCAAGCAACAATGGGTGAAAATTGAATGCAATCTAATGGAACATGAACAGGAATGAAGGTCAGATGATGAACAATCTTATGAGGAAGCTTGGAAGCATTGCCAACTTCCTTGGAGTTCACCTTGAGACAAAAACTCCGAGCATGTCCATCATCAAACAACCTCAAATTTTCTAAACTCAATCCTTAGCAATTTTTCTAGTTAAGCTTTAGTACAATGCAAAGACAGTGAAAAGGTGTTTCATAGAGATGCAACGTTCTACTCTCCAATCTAGGGCAACTGTTTCATACATAGTAGATAGCAAAAAGTTGTCTAAAGAGAAGATACAAGACTAGAATTGCACCATTTGCAAAGGTTTTTTCCTCAAGATATGGAGCTAGATCCTCCAAAGTACAACAACAACAACAATACTCTCCTTAATGAAAGTTTTGTCTCTTCAACTGAACAACATAATGGAAATATGAAAAGGAGTAACACTACAACATACATAATAACATTTCAAATTCTACTGTAGCACTAAACAAAAACACAAACACCAACAACACATATAAGCAAAGCAATGTGAAACAAAGAGATTGAAAGCAAAACTTCAAAAACTAAGTCATGAGACAACTTATAAACATGATGGCTGCTTGACATAGTAGAACTTCATAAAACACAAGCTAAAGAAATACATTGGTTTTAGCCGACTTCCCCACTCCTAGGTGTTGGCCCTTTTACACAAATGAACTTCATGATTTCTTGCACCACAACGATTTGAAATCCTAACCATACAATAAAAAAAAGGTGCATCAGATTAGAGTGTAAGTAGTGACCATCCAATCACATACAAAGAAATCTCAGATCCACTCTTTCTTCCCATGAAAGTACCTATTGAGAACAGAGAATAGTAGGGTGTTCGTAGCAAGGGCTATTAGTCCAGGCCAAAAATAGTGGCAGCGAATGAGAATAGAATTTCCAGATATAGAATTTCCATTCAACCAATGAGAAGTAGCATCATGGAGTGAATGGCCTCCTTTTTTCGGTCCTGCTCCCACAGGGACAGGGACTATCACATTGGATCCAACTTTTGGAAGTTTTACATTATTAAAACAAGTTTCACATTAGGTGAGCCAGTTTCTTTGGTGAACATGTTTAGACTGTTTAGAGTGGAACGGATTGTTTTGGTGTTCAGAGTGTGGATAGAGTAGGTAGATGTACAACATCTTATCTTTCGGCAGGGCCAGCGTGTTTGTGATGCCTTGTTGTTTTCTTGTGGGTGGAAAAAGATGGTTGCCATACAAACATATTTCACAAAATTTACTTTCGTAAGGAGGGTCTCCAATTTTGACCTGATGTTTTATCTGTCTTGATATATTTTTTGTACATGGCCTTCATTACATGAACGATAACTTGCAGACACAAGTTCCCTTCATTTATCCATAGTCAGACTGTGGATTTGTCCTAGATATTGAAGATCAAGATCAGAACTACCTATCAGCACATTGAAAACATTTTGCATGTGGTCCCTGGCTGCATATGGATCTGACTTGGACAATTGCAAAAAACTTGCATTTGGGTTCATTACACTCAACCACTTCATTCTGAGCCTTGAGAAATTGATCAAGACCATTTATGCAGATCACCACATTATTTTTCTGGGTGATGAGCACTCCTTCTGGCTCTCCCATGGTACCATTGGTGTACATAATCGTGGAGATGTCATGTCTAGATGGAGGTGTTAGGTCCACGGAATTCTCCTTCTCCCTGAATAATGCACTGGCCCCATAACTAAGTACTACTTATTGCTGCTACCTTATGCTATACACTCACATGCCTCAACCAAAAATTTCACAGATTTGAAGAAAAACTTCTAGATCTAGCGTGAAAAGTCAACAGTATAGAGCAATGCCAACAACACCCTTGAAGACAGAGAGTGCTCCTGAAGTTTTACCAGTATCAGATTCCACGTCCTTCTTAAGATATGAAAGAACAAGAAGCTGCATCATCTGTAGCTATCTAGACCAACAGATGAAAACTTGATCCATTAGACATGACAGTGACAACACGTCAGTTGCAGAAACTCCAGCTCCCAGGAGTACAACGCAACACCAGCTGCCTCAGCTGCAGTTTTCTGATTACCTGTGACACTTGTGAAGGTTGCAATAGCTGCACCCAGGCACCCACAGCCCAATAATCAAATTGGGCCCTAAATACTCCTAAAGTTCACAATGAGCCCCTAATTGACTCTACTGTAACCTACTGACAAGGCACTCTGTACCTGGTTCCAACTTCAAGAAAGCATTAATGAACCTGTACATTAAACCAGCAGCTTATCAGGGTTGAAGATGAAGATCAATTCCATCACCTTCTGTTCACCATTACAACTTATTTTTAAGATATTATGTGCACTCGGGCAAGGAGACAATCATCTGTCAAAATCAATAATCAGCATGCTTAAAAAAAGACTAAGAATTTGATGTCTATTCACATTGGGCTTGCATTTGACAAGTTCTAAGAGTAGGCACAGAAAGTACTGTAAAGAGCTGTATGTGGAATGATAATGCTCATACATTCACAAACCATTGAACATGTACAAGCAATCGGTATGTCAACTTGATGATGCTAAGAGTTGGGCAGATAAACAAACACAACTCAAAAAGAATCATCCAAAAAGTCGAGCTGACTTTACATTTATGAACCGAGAAGACACCACAAGACTACATTTGGACTGCCTAATCAGCAAAAATAGTTAGAAAGAGCACAGGCAGAATGAAAGATGGGCAAAAAGAAATCAGAACAGCAGCAAACTATTAATACCAGAGGGAGCTTGGTGCCTTGTGCAAAAGCTATGGAAACCTCAGCATGATCCACAATCAACTCCACTGCTTCAGTGCCTTCAATGCACCAACAAGAAGAACAATCAGTTCAAAAAGTGATCTCCAATTCCTGAAAGCTTGATGCAACTGAAATTACAAAAGAGCCTGTTTTGAGGATGTTTTACATCTGGCAATGGTAGACCAACTGAGAAAGAAGAGGAACACTGACATTGGTGTGGCTGTAACAAGACTCGTCGTTTGGTAGATAAGTCTATGACTGATACTATTTCCAGAACTAAGAATAGAGAAAGTCATTTACCAAGAGTGTTGTAGAGAGGAACACAGATAATGATGTGTGCATTACATGCCTGCACCAACAAAAAAGTAGGCTTCTTAGCAAGTCTCATGGGAAATCAAACAGCTGATGGTTTATCCCATTCTAGACCACATCCCATGTAATGGAAAATGATGGGATTTGTTCACTCCATTTACATCACCAATTAATCAGAATACTATCTATATTTCTATCAGATATGGATTGAAAATTCAACACCTGCAGATGTTTCTAGCAAATAAACAGGTAAGTGGAGGAAAATATGTTCTTACCTTCATTGCAATGAACCATTCTTGGCAATTTGTTCATATATTCCACACCAACCTTTCTGAGAACATGTTACACCAGTTCAAATGCAATGAAGTAGTTGATCTTGTTGATTGCTGTCGTAAAATTTATCTGGTGGTGACCTCAGACAACTCTGAAAGGTTGACATGGCAAACACAGGGCTTCTGGACAAAATTATTGAACAACTGCATCAAGCTGGTATAGATGGGAAATCATGGAAAGCAGATTCTGTGTGTCAGCTCATTGCTCTAAGCAGTATGTTGTAACGGTTTCCATCTATCTCAATGTCTACATTGACAGGATGACAAACCCTTAAAACTTTTTCCAAACTCTTAAAAATCTAACATCTAGTTATGTAGTATCCTTCATTAATCCCAATGATTGTATTCCAGCACAAGAGTTGAGAACTCACAGGTTCTACGCCAATGTGGCACATTGCTGAGTCATTCAGGATCACTATGTCCTACACATCATGGTATGTCCACAAGATGTGTTTTCCCTGCTAGCAATTTCCAGAAACTAGTTCCAGACATGAAGGGAAAGATTCTGGAATGGAGCACATCCAAATCAATTGAAAGTGCATTCAGATTTCTAAACAAGTGAAATATCTCTGTCTTTCTTATTTCATCCTCGAAAAGTGCCTTCAAAGAACAGCTTGAGATCTAGCTTTCTCAATGACACAATAATCGACAAAAGAAAATTGCAAAACTTAAGTACCGCCCAGAAAACACAAGAAACCTGTTGCTAAGACAATTGTCAAAAGACTTTATCTTGCTGCTGGCGTGACATTATTATTTTCTAAAGTATTAGGAAAACCATAGGCATTTGAGTGGTAGACAACTATTGCAACGTGACATTATTATTTTCTAAAGTATTAGGAAAACCATAGGCATTTGAGTGGTAGACAACTATTGCAAACTGGTCTCAGCTTGAAAATACAGTGGTATTTTAGGGACTTGTATTTCAGGTTTTCATGCTAGATTGGAAGAGCATTTTATGAGAAATATTTATTTAAAGAATATTTTGTCACAAACTCATTATTTTTTTGAAAGAAAATAGCCCGAAAACCACAATTTTTTTGAAAATTTGCACAAAAATCACCACAATTGCGGATGATATGAAGGGTACTTAAGTTTTATATTTTCATATTTTGAATTTTGCCAAACTTGGCTAAATAAGGTTATGGATCCCCACTTGAGCAGCATCACAAAATTGAAAAAAAATAACACTGGTTGCCATACCACATTTTTCCTTCAACATTATGATTATCTCAGCAAAAGGTGCCAATTATTAATAGCATGTGTCTTAAGGCCACTATTACTAATCTTACTATGACTGGGTTAGTTTTGAAAGCGTGAACCTGAAATTTTTTCACTTCTTGGGGTTTCTTCCAAGCAATTACATCCCCCATGAAAAAGGATCTATCTCTAGGGTTGCGGAGGATTTCGACCTCAATTGTGCATGATTTAGCCCAACTGCAAGTGAGTCTCCACACCACCTCCGTGGTCCAACTCCAACCTCAATTGTAAATGAGTCATATGCACCCAGAGTTCAGCCTCCAACTTCACTTGTCTACAACTCAACCCTTTGGTTTGACTACAACGTCAAGTCCACGTAAACTACACCATAGTTCCACATCCACTCTTGGTCCGCATTTGTTAAAAGAGCATGTTCAGCAACTATGGCAGCTATGAAATAACGAAGATCTGCATAATGAAAACGCTTCCAAGAAAAAACACTTCAAACCAATTTGTGCCACCAAACAAACCTGAACAGAAAACCAGTAATGAAAGGGGGAAAAACAAATTAGGGCTCGTAGCAAGAGCAGGGTTTAAATTTTCCCAATTTTGTGTAGTAGGTGGAGTCGCAATCGTCAACAAGAGGAAAAAGCCAAAATTTGGCTGGAAAGATTTTTGAATCCTTGCTTCGTTTTGGCGACCTCTAGAACGTACTGTCTAAATATTGAAACTTGAGACTTTTTTCCCTCAGAATATGGCGGCTTTGGCCTTTTTATTTATTTTAATAGTCCTTTGTATTCTTCACACTAGATTTTCTGTTTTGTCGCGATGGTTCAAAATGTCGCCACCAAAGAAAACACTGCAGCGGCTAGAAGGAGCTGGAGAAGAAGGGCAATCGAAGTAAGCAGCAAGCTCTGGTCCTTCGTCCACGGGTTATTCTCTCTCTCTAGAAAAGTCTTTTCCTCAATATCTGCCATATTGCCCGAATCTTCCGACCGTAGCAGGGAAGTGTCGGCAGTCATGAAATAGACTAAACATCTTGTTCTCTCAATGCCACGATGTTGCGATTTAGTTGTATTGTGAAGGTTGGGAGTTGGGAGAGTGTGAAACTGATAAGCATTTGGGAATTTGGTGGTACCAAATCTCAGAACCACTCTTCCTTGCCCCAAAAGTATCGATAGTTTTCTCTCTAGGGAATATATAAATGTGAAGTTCACATGCTATTTCCCTATTTTGCGAAGTTTACTTTTGATGTTTTCCGCTCTCCACTTTGCCAAATTGTGAGGTGAGATTGCCGGATTCTCACGTTGTCAGTCTGCATTCACAACTTGCCAATTCCACAATTCTACTTTTGAATTTTGCCAAAATGCCAAGTCCACTCCACCCTATGGACTGCCCGAATGAGCTTCAAGCTGCCCACAGTTTCTGAGGTCTGAATGTTCCTTCTGATCTGCTTTTGTTGGGCTCTAGAAAATCAAACTGCCCTTGTGATTTCTGTTTTTTTTTTTCCACAGGCTGCCTAGAGCTTCTCCCTCTTTTTTCCCTCCTCTTTCTTTCTCTTCATTGTTTTTTTTTTCATTTTTGACTTGATGGACCTTTGAAGCTTGAGAGGAGCCCTTTCAAAATTGAAATTTAACCCCAAATTCAACTTTGAAAATAATGATATTCAGAACAAATTGAAAGGGTTTGACTTCAAATTTCATGTTTTTTTTAAAAAATTCATTTTTGTGAGTGATGTGCACTTGAATCTATCCTAATGGAATATTTGAGGCATTTGCTCATTGTAAGCTTTGAAATCTTTGAAAAATACATAATTTGAAACTATGCTCAAAATTGGACACTTGAGGTATTTGGGCACATAACCTCAATTCGAAATTAATTAAGGGAATCCATAGGGTGATTTGGATTTCACAATTTGACAAAATAACAAATAGTAATGTAATTTGGCAACTTGAGGATGTGGATCTATAATATATTTGAAAATTAAGCAAAATCAACCTTACAACCTAACAAAGTAAGACTACCAAACAACAAAAAGTCAATTTGGAAAAATAACCCAATGTGGAATTGACATTTCTTTATTTCATAGAGAAAATTTCAATATGTATTCACAATGAAACACAATAATAGACTTGGCCAACAAACCATTGACACCCCAAATCAAACTTCAAATTAAAATCCATGGTAAAAGGTTGGTAGGCCTTTCATTTAAACATCGATGGTTTTGAATTTTTTTGTCAGGGAACTTGATGTAATTAGATTATTACTTATGTAATTACTTAAGAATTAAATTTGATAATTTAATTATGGTTTGGTCATTAATTTTCAATTAATGTGCATTGATTCTTACGTGATAATTCACGTTAAATTTTTTTGTCATATTAATGTGCATGCTCCCACACATAATAATTCATGTGAGAAATCCTTGTCACATTAATGTGCATGTTGAATCACATGTGGAGTCATGTGATGTGCAAATTTTACAAATATTTCTTTTTTACTTTTTTTACTAATATATAAATGAATGTTTGTGACTTTTGAAAACACATTCAATTGATAAAAACAAGTTGTTGTGCAATTGTAAAATTTTATAAAATAAAATTGTGAAAAGAATTAAAATTTTAATCTCTAAAAATATTTGCATAATTTATGAATGTATGAAATCCATAATAGAAATAATGTTGTAATATAATAGTTGCACATAGAAAATAGGAAGGTGAGTGAATATTTGTATAAACAAGAACATATATTTTCATAAATATGTGATAAACATACATAATTTCGATCCTATCACTATTTTTGGGTTTACAATCCCACAAATAATTTTTTTAAAGATTTTCATGTAGATAAAACAAATGGGAAGCTCACAATCATGCTACAAATAAATCAATTACAATTATTTCGATGGACACTTTTGTGTTTATTTGGTGTAAATAATAAAGGACAGATTGATATGCAACATGAAAAATATTGAAACCCTACTTCTTCCCTTAGACCAAATCTTGACATCACTTTCCAAAAAAACAACAAAGTTTATGCTGGACATTAAAGAAAGTCCTTCCAAAGGCATGTTAAGCCAAGTCATAGGCTACATGCAAATTATATAAACTAGTTGTCACAATAGGACACTGGGATACCTATTGTGATTCATATTAATTAGTTAATGGGTGTGATGATAACTTCCTTTTTTTCCCCTATTTGAAAGATCCACATGTTCATTGGCCCATCATCAAATTTTTTGCTCATTGAAGCACTCACTGATGGAAGGGCCTCTTAAGACCCCCCCTTGCAAAATAGAAACAAATATATTCCCCTTTATTGCACCTTTTCTGTTTATATACATGGGAGTTGAACTTTGAGCAAACCATACGAGATAAAATCGAGGTGCTATTGGGAACATTTTGGGGAATGTGTTTGGGAACATGATGAGAACACATCAATTTGGGAACAAGGGAAAAAAAAAAACACAAAAAAACCCCTCCCTCTCTTTCAAAAACAAAAAAACTGGACCATTCATGAGCGCATGCTGAGCCTTCCCAAAACTGTTCGTCACCAATTTTCACCTGGGCTAGTAGCCCTACCAAGAGCTGGGGTACCTATTATTTTACATCCTAATGATCAGTAGGGGTCGGCCTTGCCCTACTAACTCACTCAAAGGCAGAACGCATTCTAATCACCCTTTTTCAGCTAGGCCGGCTTTACATAGGCAGAAAGCTATATTAAAAATTAAAAGTGCTAAAATCAAGTGTTTTTTTTAGATTTTCCTTCACCAGATTTTGCCCAAAATCTAAGAAAAATAACTAAATTCTGTTTACATGGTTCAAGTAGTTAGACCAAAAAAAAGAAGGATGTTCAACAAATTTTACTTTCTTATTTAGGTTCCTTCTAGCCAAATTTGGTTAAATCTTGTTGTAGATCATCACCAATTTTTTTATAAAAATATTGATACCCTGACTCGGTGTAGAATTTTTTTATAAATTAAAAAGTGAGAATCAGAACTTTTTGTAATCTATTTTGTGAAAATCACATCCAAAGGGTATAAAAAATCTGTAACCCGCACTACACTGGTTTTCATAGGTGTCAAGAAGGGTCTCATGTCACATGGTGAAGCTCATGTGAGGTTGACGATGGTTCTTGAAGTTCAATTGAGGGTTGCGCAAAATGAGGTTCTCATATTGAAGGTGCCCAGCTACATGTGAGAACCTCCAAACCAATTCACTCCAATAGAATGGTGATTTGGCCTCCACAACGTTGAACAGACTGGTGGAACAGAGGACTTGAACACATTCAATGGGGAAGCATCTAATGTAATTAATGATGTAACCTTTGACCTCAAGGATCTCTTATGATTAGATTCTCACTTTATAAAGCCTATGTGTGTTTTCTTCTTACATGGATTTTAGCCCCCTAATAGGATCAGAATGGGCTTCTCAAGAACCGGACTGGGTGCTCCATCCAGTAACCACCATGTGTATCAGAGGTGAGACTATACGATGCCTGAGGCGATTCTAGTTCTTGCAGAAACTAGAATTGTTCATTCTTATTGAGAGAACCTGCCTAATGATCAACATGAAAATCAGCCCGGTTCATGAGAAAGTGCCCAACTCTGATTTTGACTTCGAGTTTTCATGTTTTTTTTCATCCACTTTTGTGCATGATGTGCATTTGAAGCTATCTGACTGGGATGGAAGTCCATCCAAGAAAATTCATGAAATCTTAGGATGAAATAAAGTTCCCTTAAAAAAATACTTATTTCATCCATGGACTTCCTTAGTACAATCCCTATTTTCTTCTTTTAAAGGAACATTTGGCTCATTGTTGAAAGCCATGACATCCATAAATGTCCGTAGCATGTCCATAGACAAGGGATATCCCTTTAGGCAACCCTAATTTCATGCATGAACTTTCATTTCCCCCCCCATCCAAACTGACAATCCATGATATTTTATGCATGTGCATCCATGAAATTTGGATGGCTTTCAATGCAAAAAATAAAATTTTGAATAAAACTACATTTCATGGATGAAATTAGTATTTCTGGAATGAATTTATTTCACCCCAAGATTTCATGACTTTTCATGGATCAAGCTCCATCCCATGAGGATAGATTCAAGGGCACATCAACTGGACTTGGCAATTTGGCAAAATAGAAAAATAAAAAATGTATAGGTTGCAACTTGGCAAAATAATGAAATAACGATGATGAATTTCACATTTGTATATTCCATAGAGCCCAACACAATATAATTTGAAACAACTTACCATAGATGTGCTTGAATGGAAAGGGGGGCATTCTCTGGGGCTCATTAAACCAGTACCCAAGTGCATGCCTTTTTAATATGATGGTTACTATTTCTTACCGTTTTCCTCCACGAAAAAATAGGCCAAAGTCGCCATATATTGAGGGAAAAAGTCTGAAGTCTCCATATTGAGACAGTACATTCGTAGAGCTCATCAAAACTAAGCAAGGATTCTAAAGTGTTTCCAGCCAAATTTGGCTTTTTCCTCTTGTTGACGATTGAGAGTCCACCTACCTCACAAAATTGGGAAAAACACCTTGCTCTTGGCTATTCTGCTTTTCCCCTGCCATCCAGGTTTTGTTGTAAGGTTTGTTTCCTGGCACAAATTGGTTTGAAGTGTTTTTTCTGAGAAGCGTTTTCATTAAATATGCAGATCTTCGTTAGGAACTCGATGGCCAATACTGTCATCACGCTTGAGGTGGAGAGCTCTGACAGCATCGCCCATGTCAAGGCTAAGATCCAGGAGAAAGAAGGTATCCTTCCTGCTCAGTAGCAGTTGGTTTTCAACAAAGAGCAGTTGGAGGATGGGCGGGCTCTGGTGGACTATAATATTCAAAATGAATCAACTCTGCACTTGTCGGTTTGGGTGGACTACAATATCAAAAACGAATCGACTCTGCACTTGTGGGATTGGGAAGCAATAAGCGGCAAAGAAGTGATTGAATGCAAGTAAGCAAAGTTTCATCAACACATTAATAGCTTTCCTATGGATTGTTCTCAGTTTCTTTTCTAACACTTATGAGCATTGGAAGATTAGGTCTTATTACTATCCTCCGCAACATCTAAATCCTTCTTACTTGACTTTTGCACTGGCAGAACACTTTGTCAAGACCATAGTTTGTTCCTTGCTTGAATGATGTTTCCAGCATTCCAGTTCCAATTCAAGAAGAATTCAGCATACAAACCTAATTAGTTGACATATTTAGTCCCATATTAGACCCCAAAAGCTAAGGCTTTACATTGCCTTGGACCCAAAAGGGATACAACATTAAACCTTGCCAATAAAGTGTATACACATTTTATGTCATGAGACTTGACATCTTTCAATTACACTATTAAATGATGCCTAGCGTGCAGTTATTGGGTACCATCAAATTTTCAACATGTTTTTTTTTTCAAAATTTGTTCAACTTTTGTTAAATGTTTTCAATTTTTTCTCAATTTTAGTTTTTGAAAATGTAACCTTGACATGCCCAATTTGAATATTTCAATACTAAACAATAATTATGCTAACTTCTTGTAATTTTTGAATTCATTACTTCAAGGAAGTTTTTCAATTATGTTCCTTGGTTCACACTTGTTATTTTCATTTGTGCACATTTAAATGTGTCTAAATGTTTTTGCATTTGCACATTAGAGTTATTCATATTTTCTACTTAAGATGGTTTTGTCTTAAGATGCAAAAAGGTGAAAATACATTAAAATTTTCAATTTAAATTGTCACAATTGCAATGTTTTTGGATTATAGATCAACTTAGAATGTAAAGCCATATTGAACATTAGCATTATCAATATTTTAATTATCCACGTTGTAGTAGATTTTTCTTAAATCATGTAATAAATTATGGATGAATTTTAAGAAAATGGAATTATATTGGACTTTTATAATTCACCATGAATAGTTCAAAGTGAAAAACATGGAAAATCAACATGAAATTTGCAACTTGATGATGATCAATAATGAAGAATGGAAAAAAGAAAGAGAAATGAAAACTTGACTTTAAATAGTAAAATATGAATGACAACATAAATGGTTTGGGAGCCACAAGCTTGTTTGAGCAATGAGGAAAGCAAGGAGGATTGTTGCTTGGGGGTGATGGGAGCAATGGACATGTTTTCCAACCTTACAATTCCCTTGTTAAATGTAGCATTTGTGGAATCACAAGATGCAACTAATAATATAATACAAATAAATGAAAATATTTTGTAACTATTTGTAACTTTGGTTACAAGTTTGATAATATTTTTGGGCACACATTCAAATTTATTTGTGTTTGTTCTAAATATTCAACTAGCATGAGGATTTTTCAAAATTTGAAAACTTAAACAATTTTCAATTTAGTGGGATCAAAACAAATGTACATCAAAACATATTTCATTTTTTTCAAAATTTCCCATTCTATTTGAAAATCTCCAATAGTCTCAAAAAAAATTCAAATTTTATTCAGTTTGACCCTTTTTCATAAAGATTTTGGGACGGAAAAAAATTGCACTTCAAAGTTGTGAAAATAAATAAATAACAACAATTAT
Organism: Sphagnum tenellum; assembly: GCA_963921925.1. Lineage (NCBI taxonomy): Eukaryota > Viridiplantae > Streptophyta > Sphagnopsida > Sphagnales > Sphagnaceae > Sphagnum > Sphagnum tenellum. The sequence goes on along the minus strand of OY998147.1, from coordinate 20,906,134 downwards.
GTTTAAAAAATGGGGATGTAATAAGAATTTTTAAAAAGGTGTTTGTAACATGAACCTATTATGAAAAAAATGCTAGTTTAAAGTTGAATGGTTTTGAAGTTTGCAACTCTTTTAATAAATTATTATTGTCAATGTTAATTTTTGGGTGAAAATTTGTTAAGGTCTTACAATTATTTTACATAGAGATTATACAAAAAATCATTTTGAAAATATTTCAAAAGATGATGATTAGGTGTCCAATTTCATCTTTACGAATAATAATCCTTGGTTTTTTATTAAAAATTTTGGAAAAGAAAAAGTTCCATGAAGTGCTAAATATATCACTTTCACCCGTTGCCCAATATATTTTTCCTTGATCCCTTTATAATTTCCCAACTTTTTTTTTGTCATATTTTTTTGTCATAACTTGAATTAAGAAAACAAGGCCATTTTTAATATATAAGTTTTAAAAGCTTTCCAATGGTGTAAAGGATGTTTAATTTGAACAATGGTTTCCCCTTAAATTTTCTTGTCAAACATTGGGAACTTGCTTTCTAAGGGAAATGGCTCCTCATGGCAATTTAGTCGACTTCTCCTTGGGGGAGAAGTCAATTTAGTTCTTTTCTAAACTCCAAACTTTTCTTTTTGTCAAAATTTTTAGTTCATATCTTCAATTCAAGAATGTAAAATTATTCTAAATATATACAATTTCAAGTTTTTCAATGGTGTAAATAGTGTTTGATTTGGACAAAGTTTATTTCCTATATTTTCTTGTCAAACATTTGGAAACTTGTTTTAAAAGGGAAGTTGCTCCTTGGGTCAACTTTGTTCTATTATCCCCGAGTGATTTTTTTTAATTTTTTGGAGTCAATTTAATCCCTTTCTCCTTGTGGGAAATTGCTCCCCAAGGCAAAATTTAATCCCCTTTGCCCTATAAAGTTGTTCCCTTTCTCCCTATTGGAACATGGCTAGAGCTACCATTTTCTCTCCTCCCCCAAGAAAGTCCTTTTCTCCTTGAGGCATTTAATTTGAAGAAGTTGCCCATAGGCTATTTTTTTCATCCATTTTGTTCATGCGTGAACAAGAATATTTGAGAAAAGGATTAAACCCTGAACCTTTGGTTAAAAAGGAAGATTTTAACTAGCAGATCAGTTTTTTCTTTCCAAATATTGTGTAAAAATAAAGTGTTAAACATAGTTCAAGTATACTAAAAAAAATTGACTATATAAAAAATTATTAAGCATTGTCTTGCAACTACATCAAGATTGGTGCCACATTGAATTCATTGCTCCAATTTAGTGTTTGCTAATTTTCCCCCTTTCCTTACTGGTTTTGTAGTTGGGTTGGTTTCATGGCACAAATTTATTTGAAGTGTTTTTTTCTTCAAAGCATTTTCATTATGCAAATCTTCATTAATACCTAGATGACCAATATCATCACACTTGAGGTGGAGAGCTTTGACACCATCACCAATGTCAATGTTAAGATAAGGGGAAGAAATCCCTCCTAATTAGTAATCGTTGTTTTTCAATCACGAGTGGTTGGAGGATGGGCATGCTCTAATGGACTACAATATCGAAAATGAATTTACTTTGCACATGTAGGAGGATGGGTGGGCTTTGGTGGACTACAATATCCAAAATGAATTGACTTTGCATCTGCAAGAGGTGGGTGGGCTTTGGTGGACTACTAGATCCAAAATGAATCAACTTTGCATCTGCAAGAGGTGGGTGGGCTTTGGTGGACTACTGTATCCAAAATGAATCCACTCAACTCCTGGACAATCAAATGATATGGGAAATCACAGGCATGAGTAATGTGATATGCAAAATCTTGAATATGGGTAAGCAAAATTTTGTCACCATATTAATAGCTTTCCTAAGGACTATTCACATTTCCTTTCTAGTACATTTGGTGAACATTCGAGGATAGGTCTTATTACTATGTTACACAATGTCTAATTACTTCCAACTTGAGTTTTCGATTGCCAAAACACTTTGTCAAGACCATAGCTTCTTCCCTACTTGAACAGTTTGTGATTCCAATTGCAATTCAACGAGAATTCAACACATATCAGTTGACATTTTCTAGGCCCACATTAGACCCAAAAGCTAGGGCTTTACATTGCTTTCGACCCAAAAGTGATACAACATTAAAGCCTAAACCCTACAAATAAAGTGCAAACACATTTTATATCATGTAACATGTCATTCAACTACACTATGAAATGATGCCTAACTTACATAGAGAGATCAGACACACTGGAGGACTAACATCTCATACATCTCATCTCATCCATGCTCTTATTAATTGGCCGGGATAGTCATAATATTTTCTTTTGTGGATTATTGTGTCCTTGAGAAAGCTAGATCTCAAGCTGTTGTCCAGAGATACTTTTCAAGGATGAAATGAGAAAGACAACGTTATTTCACTTGTTTAGAAATCTGAGAGCGCTTTCAGTTGATCTGGATGTGCTTCTGAGCTCATTCCAGGCTCTTTCCCTTGATGTCCCAAACTAGTCTTTGGAAATTGCAGGCAGGGAAATACATATGGCAAACATACCATGAGGTGTAGGACATTGTGATCCTGATTGACTCAGCAATGCGCTGCATTGGTGCAGGCATGTAATGCCCACTTTTGGTATTGGGTTATTGGAGGTGTTTCTGCTCACCTTTTTTGCAGTGTTTCAAGGTATATTGAAATCTTTGCTAGTATTGACACAAATTTCATTGTCACACCCCAGTGCTCAGAAGATGCGAGTCTTGGGGGAGCATTATGCATCCAAGTGGACATCCCTTCTAATTCCCCCAAGTACACTCCTGATCATCAATCTAGTGGGTGTTGTTGCTGGCATCTCCAATGTTGTCAACAATGGCTACCAATCATGGGACTCATCATTTGGAGAACTTTTTTTTTGCATTTTGGGTTTATTGTGCACTTATAACCCTTTCCGAAAGCATTTATGGGTTGGCAAAATTGAACCCCGACAATAATAATAGTGTGGTCAATCCTTCTCACATCAGTATTCTCACTTCTATGGGTGCACAGTGATCCATTTTTGGCAAAGGTTAATGGACCCAACTTGCAGCAGTGTGGCACCAACTGTTGATCTACAACCGCAAGTTCTCAACTCTTGGGCTAGAATACAATCATTGGGAATATTGAACAATAACATTACATAAGTGGATGTTAATTCTTAAGAGTTTGGAATTTTTTTTGATATTCTGATCATCTTGTCAATGTAGACATTGAGATAGATGGAAATTGTTCCAATATTCTGCTTAGACCAATGTGCTGACACACAGAATCAGCTTTCCATGATTTCACTTCTATACCAGGTTGATGTAGTTGTTCACTAGTTTTGTCGAGAACCCATGTGTTTGCCATGTCAACCTTTAAGAGTTGTCTGAGGTTGCCAGAAAAGTTTTATAACAATGATCAACAAGATCGACTCCTTCGTTGCATTCTAGCTGGTCTAACATGGTCTCAGAAAAGGTCAGTGTGGGATACATGGAGCAAATTGCCCAGAATGTTTCATTGCAAAGAATGGAAGAACATATTCTGCCATATATTTTTCTCCACTTACCTGTTTATGTGCTAGAAAAATTTGCAAGTGTTGAATTTTTAATCCATATCTGTCAGAAAATGCCCACATCATTATCTGTGTTCCTCTCTCCAACACTTTTGGTAAATGACTTTCTCTATTCTTAGTTTCAGAAATAGTATCAGTCACAGACTTACCTACCAAACAATGAGTCTTGTTAAAGCCACACCAGTGTCAGTGTTCCTCTTCTTTCTCAGCTGGTCTACAATTGCCAGATATAAAACATCCTCAAAACGGGCTCTCTTGTAATTTCAGTTGAATCAAGCTTTCAGGAATTGGAGATCACTTAGTGAACTGATCGGTCTTGTTGTTGGTGCATCGAAGCTGCTGAAGCAGTGGAGTTTATTGTGAATGATGCTGAGGATTCCATAGCTTTCGCATGAGGCACCAAGCTCCCTCTGGTATTAATAGTTTGCTGGTGTTCTGATTTCTTTTTGCCCATCTTTCATTCTGCCTGTGATCTTTGTAACTATTTTTGCTGACTAGTCAGTCCACACGTGCTCTTGTGGTGTCTTGTCAGTTCATAAATGTAAGCCAACTCGACTTCTTGGGTGATTTTTTTGAGTTGTATTTGTTTTTCTGCCCAACTCTTAGCATCATCAAGTTGACATACCCATTGCTTGTACATGTTCAATGGTTTGTGAAAGTATGAGCAATATCATTCCATGGCACGTACAGCTCTTTACTGTACTTTCAGTGCCAACTCTTAGAACTTTTCAAATGCAAGCCCGATGTGAATAGACATCAGATTCTTCCTCTTTTTTAAAGCATGCTGATTATTGATTTTGACAGATGATTGTCTTCTTGCCCAAGTGTACAGAGCATCTTAAAAAGTCAGTTGTAATGGTGAACAGAAGGTGATGGAATTAATCTTCATGTTGACCCCGATAAGCTGCTAGTTTGACCTATAGTTTCATTAATGTCTTCTTGAAGCTGGGATCAGATACAGAGTGCCTTGTCAGTAGGCTACTGTACAGTCAATTACGTGAACTTTGGGGTTATTTAGGGCCCAAGTTGACTGTTGGGCTGTGTGCGCATGGGTGCAGCTATTGTACTGAGCTTCAATAAGTGTCACCAGTGATCAGAAAACTGCAGCTGAGGTAGCCGAAGTTGCATTGTACTCCTGGGAGCTTGAGTTTCTGCAACTGGTGTGTTTTCACTGGCATGTCTAATGGATCAGGTTTTCATCTGTTGGTCTACATAGTTACAGATGATGCAGCTTCTTGTTGTTTCAAGAAATTATTTGTGCACTTTTCTGGTCTTAACATGGACATTGAATCTGATTACTGGTAAAGCTTCAGGAGCGCTCTCTGTCTTCAAGGCTTTTGTTGGCATTCCTCTGTATTGTTAACTTTTCAATCTAGATCTCCAAGTTTATCTTCAAATCTGTGAAAGTTTTCGTTGAGGCAGGTGAATGTATAGCATAAGGTAGCAGCAATAAGCAGTACTTAGTTATGGGGCCAGCGCATTATTCAGGGAAAGGAGAATTCAGTGGACCTAAAACCTCCATCTAGACATGACATCTCCATGATTATGTACACCAATGGTACCATGGGAGAGCCAAAAGGAGTGCTCCTCACCCACAAAAATGTGGTGACCTGCATAAATGGTCTTGATCAATTTCTCAAGGCTCAGATTGAAGTGGTTCAGGATAATGAACCCAAGTGCTAGTTCTTTCTGCAATCGTCCAAGTCAGATCCATATGCAGCCAGGGACCACCTGCAAAATGTTTTCAATATGCCAATAGGTAGTTGTGATCTTGCTCTTCAATATCTAGGACAAATCCACAGTCTGACAATGTCTACATGAAGGGAACTTGTGTCTGCAAGGTATCTTTCATGTAATGAAGGCCATTTTAACAGTATCAGGACAGTAAAGATAACAAACAGGTTTTCTCATCAAAAGACAGGCAGAGTGACCATAGAACATTTTAAAAGAGTGCGACTCAATAGTTTCTCTTACTAGACAAGCTTAAGAGTATGCAACCTGCCTTTAAATCTTGGGATGGAATAGAAG